>OW203654.1:37577500-37580000 GCA_934044485.1 Apeira syringaria
GGTTAGGTTAGGTTAGGTTAGGTTAGGTTAGGTTAGGTTAGGTTAGGTTAGGTTAGGTTAGGTTAGGTTAGGTTAGGTTAGGTTAGGTTAGGTTAGGTTAGGTTAGGTTAGGTTAGGTTAGGTTAGGTTAGGTTAGGTTAGGTTAGGTTAGGTTAGGTTAGGTTAGGTTAGGTTAGGTTAGGTTAGGTTAGGTTAGGTTAGGTTAGGTTAGGTTAGGTTAGGTTAGGTTAGGTTAGGTTAGGTTAGGTTAGGTTAGGTTAGGTTAGGTTAGGTTAGGTTAGGTTAGGTTAGGTTAGGTTAGGTTAGGTTAGGTTAGGTTAGGTTAGGTTAGGTTAGGTTAGGTTAGGTTAGGTTAGGTTAGGTTAGGTTAGGTTAGGTTAGGTTAGGTTAGGTTAGGTTAGGTTAGGTTAGGTTAGGTTAGGTTAGGTTAGGTTAGGTTAGGTTAGGTTAGGTTAGGTTAGGTTAGGTTAGGTTAGGTTAGGTTAGGTTAGGTTAGGTTAGGTTAGGTTAGGTTAGGTTAGGTTAGGTTAGGTTAGGTTAGGTTAGGTTAGGTTAGGTTAGGTTAGGTTAGGTTAGGTTAGGTTAGGTTAGGTTAGGTTAGGTTAGGTTAGGTTAGGTTAGGTTAGGTTAGGTTAGGTTAGGTTAGGTTAGGTTAGGTTAGGTTAGGTTAGGTTAGGTTAGGTTAGGTTAGGTTAGGTTAGGTTAGGTTAGGTTAGGTTAGGTTAGGTTAGGTTAGGTTAGGTTAGGTTAGGTTAGGTTAGGTTAGGTTAGGTTAGGTTAGGTTAGGTTAGGTTAGGTTAGGTTAGGTTAGGTTAGGTTAGGTTAGGTTAGGTTAGGTTAGGTTAGGTTAGGTTAGGTTAGGTTAGGTTAGGTTAGGTTAGGTTAGGTTAGGTTAGGTTAGGTTAGGTTAGGTTAGGTTAGGTTAGGTTAGGTTAGGTTAGGTTAGGTTAGGTTAGGTTAGGTTAGGTTAGGTTAGGTTAGGTTAGGTTAGGTTAGGTTAGGTTAGGTTAGGTTAGGTTAGGTTAGGTTAGGTTAGGTTAGGTTAGGTTAGGTTAGGTTAGGTTAGGTTAGGTTAGGTTAGGTTAGGTTAGGTTAGGTTAGGTTAGGTTAGGTTAGGTTAGGTTAGGTTAGGTTAGGTTAGGTTAGGTTAGGTTAGGTTAGGTTAGGTTAGGTTAGGTTAGGTTAGGTTAGGTTAGGTTAGGTTAGGTTAGGTTAGGTTAGGTTAGGTTAGGTTAGGTTAGGTTAGGTTAGGTTAGGTTAGGTTAGGTTAGGTTAGGTTAGGTTAGGTTAGGTTAGGTTAGGTTAGGTTAGGTTAGGTTAGGTTAGGTTAGGTTAGGTTAGGTTAGGTTAGGTTAGGTTAGGTTAGGTTAGGTTAGGTTAGGTTAGGTTAGGTTAGGTTAGGTTAGGTTAGGTTAGGTTAGGTTAGGTTAGGTTAGGTTAGGTTAGGTTAGGTTAGGTTAGGTTAGGTTAGGTTAGGTTAGGTTAGGTTAGGTTAGGTTAGGTTAGGTTAGGTTAGGTTAGGTTAGGTTAGGTTAGGTTAGGTTAGGTTAGGTTAGGTTAGGTTAGGTTAGGTTAGGTTAGGTTAGGTTAGGTTAGGTTAGGTTAGGTTAGGTTAGGTTAGGTTAGGTTAGGTTAGGTTAGGTTAGGTTAGGTTAGGTTAGGTTAGGTTAGGTTAGGTTAGGTTAGGTTAGGTTAGGTTAGGTTAGGTTAGGTTAGGTTAGGTTAGGTTAGGTTAGGTTAGGTTAGGTTAGGTTAGGTTAGGTTAGGTTAGGTTAGGTTAGGTTAGGTTAGGTTAGGTTAGGTTAGGTTAGGTTAGGTTAGGTTAGGTTAGGTTAGGTTAGGTTAGGTTAGGTTAGGTTAGGTTAGGTTAGGTTAGGTTAGGTTAGGTTAGGTTAGGTTAGGTTAGGTTAGGTTAGGTTAGGTTAGGTTAGGTTAGGTTAGGTTAGGTTAGGTTAGGTTAGGTTAGGTTAGGTTAGGTTAGGTTAGGTTAGGTTAGGTTAGGTTAGGTTAGGTTAGGTTAGGTTAGGTTAGGTTAGGTTAGGTTAGGTTAGGTTAGGTTAGGTTAGGTTAGGTTAGGTTAGGTTAGGTTAGGTTAGGTTAGGTTAGGTTAGGTTAGGTTAGGTTAGGTTAGGTTAGGTTAGGTTAGGTTAGGTTAGGTTAGGTTAGGTTAGGTTAGGTTAGGTTAGGTTAGGTTAGGTTAGGTTAGGTTAGGTTAGGTTAGGTTAGGTTAGGTTAGGTTAGGTTAGGTTAGGTTAGGTTAGGTTAGGTTAGGTTAGGTTAGGTTAGGTTAGGTTAGGTTAGGTTAGGTTAGGTTAGGTTAGGTTAGGTTAGGTTAGGTTAGGTTAGGTTAGGTTAGGTTAGGTTAGGTTAGGTTAGGTTAGGTTAGGTTAGGTTAGGTTAGGTTAGGTTAGGTTAGGTTAGGTTAGGTTAGGTTAGGTTAGGTTAGGTTAGGTTAGGTTAGGTTAGGTTAGGTTAGGTTAGGTTAGGTTAGGTTAGGTTA
>OW203654.1:37582500-37587500 GCA_934044485.1 Apeira syringaria
ATACAGTACAGGTGTTGTTAATGTTCAATTAGGAGTGCACAATAAAAGTATTCTTCAGAATACAGTATATGTGCTCTCATTTCATAACAACATTGCTGGTGGGAGGGATACTTCAATAGGAAGGTCATCTTCATCTTGTTTTATTCCTCCGGACAGCGTCCTGTGCTACTTTTGTGCAGAATGCTTTGAAATGTGGCCTGGTGGCCTTTTCCAACAACATCACAGATAATGTTGTTAGAGTCAACTTTGTATTTGTTGCGATTTCCAGGTCACACCTCAGAGCATCGTATTTAGGGCACTCCAGCAGCAGGTGCTGTATCGTTTCGTCCATTTCGTCGTCACAGACACATGACGGGCTCTCCTTGCATTTAAATCTATGTAGATACGCAGCAAACCCGCCATGGCCAGTGAGGACCTGGGTCAGAATGGGTGTGAGGTTTAGGTTCCGCACCACTCTATAGGCTTCAGAAACATTCGGCAGGAAGTATTTTGTTGTTTCGGCCGTTTCCGCATGTTTATATCTGTGCCCCCAAGTATCGACAGTCCTGTGTCTGATAACTTTTTTAAAATATGATGCCGGACATCCATCGTAGTGAGCTGCTACTTTAGTGTTTAGGGCTGCTTGTTTTGCCAGCTCATCTGCCCTCTCATTGCCCGGTGTACCTACGTGTGCCTTGATCCAAAACCATCTGATTGTGCATCCTTTCTCTAACAGTGTTTTTGTATTTCTTCTGATTTGGAAGGCTAGGGGGTGGAAGGTATCCGGGTTTTGTATTAACTCCAAGGCCGACCTCGAGTCGCTCAGCACTGCCACCTGGTTGTGTGTCTCTCTCTTTAGCAACTCAGTAACTTCATGGAGTGCAAAGAGTTCCGCCTGGAAGACTGTGCAGAACGACCCGAGTTTCAGCCTCTTTGTCCTCGTTTCTTTTCCATTTTTCCAGCAGGTGTACGCGGCCCCTACCTTCCCCTCTATCTTACTCCCATCGGTGTATATATGAATGTCCGGGATATGATGTTCTTCGATGGTTTTGGGTAACATGTCTTCTAGGCACTGGAAGGTCACAGCCACCTCCTCGGCTGGATGGGGAGCCTGTAGGTAGCTTATGCGCTGTTCTATTTGCAAGTCGCCGTGTCCAGTTATTGACTGTCCTCTCTTTGCTTCGTACAGTTGGGCCGCTTCCCCGATTCTGAGGTCCAGTGGGAGCAGCCCAGCTAGTACGAGTGCTGCATTAAGAGATACAGTTCGGTATGACTTGCAAATTTTTTGGGCGAAGCCCCTCTGTACCGTGTTGAGCTGTTTTTGGATTTTTGTTTTCTCTGCGGCCTCTGCCCATATGCTGGACGCATACATAATTATGGGTTCTATCACGGCCACGTAAATCAATCTCACGATCTCCGGGTTTAGTCCCCACTCAATTTTTGCGGTTCTCGCTAGTTGTTTGTAGATGTTTGTTGCCTTACGGCACACGTTAGACACATGGTTGTTGAATGTCAACTTTTTGTCCACCGTAAGGCCAAGTAGTTTAATATCATCTACAATTTTGATTGGTACGCCGCCCATGTGTATGTGTGGGGTATCAAATTTTAGCTTTTTTGTTATTATCATAGCTTGGGTTTTTTGTGCTGCGAACTTTAGTTTATTTTTGATACCCCACCCATACACATGTGCGAGAGTTTCATTAGCTTTTTGCTGTATGTGAGTGGTTGACTGCCCGGAGAACGTGAGAACGACGTCATCAGCGAAGGCCTGTACGTGTACTCCCTCTGCCTCCAGCTCATCTAAGAGAGGATCCAGGAGGAGATTCCAGAACGTCGGACCTGCGATCGAACCCTGTATGCACCCTTTATTGGTGCTCTTTTCAAAGGTTTTCCCCGCGTACCGGACCATAACCTTCCTTTCGTCTAGATAGGAGCTGATCAGACGTCTGATATTGTGCGGGCATTTCTTTTCAGCTAATTGGGTTTTGATGACCGGCCACCAGGCGCTATCAAAAGCTCCTTCTATGTCGAGTGAGATCATTATCGTCAACTCTTTCCTTTCTAGGTTGCTCCTGACACGCCCGATGAGGTCATACAATGCATCCTCCGTGCTTCGCTGAGGGACAAAACCATACTGTCTTTGGTTGGTCTTTGGCAGGATGTGCCATTTTACTCTCCTCACCAACATCTTTTCAAAGATTTTCCCCATAATCGGCAGCAGACCAATGGGACGATACGACTTGGCCTTCGTATAGTCGTCCTTACCAGGTTTCCGTAGGACGACCACAACCGCCTCTTTCCAGGGCGACGGGAAGCAGGACAGGGCCAGGCATTGATTGACAATTGCAAGGAAGATGTTTTTGTCGGCGAAGATAGCTCTGCTACATATATCCATGGTGAAACCATCGGACCCAGGCGCCTTTTTTGGATTAAAACTGCGGATGCTTCTGGTCAGTTCTTCCATTGTGAAGGGTGGGTCCTCCGCTCCACCATCCGCCGAATCGCTCATTTCTTCAGCTCTTTTTCTCATAGCTTCGTGGATGGAATCATCCTCTCCGCTATCATCATCTGGGAAGAATGTATTTGCAAGCAATTCGACGGATTCTTGTGGATTCAGCGCGGTCTCGTCCCTCACCAACAGCTGGTCCTCGTATCTTCCTGTTCTGCTTCTTATCACCCTGTATATCCCATCCCATAGGCTCTCCTTGTCCTGCTTTGTGCAGTGCTCCTTCCAACTTTCTGTTTGTGTGTTCGAAACCATTTCCTCATACTTTTCTTTATGTTTCAGGTATTCGTCCACTACGTGTTGGCGCCGTCGGGGAGCAGCACCGGATATACGTCGTCTCAGCGTGGTCACCTCCCTTCGCATGCGTTCCAGTTCATCGGTCCACCAAGGTATGTAGTTTCTATTTATTTTATGTTTTATTAAGGGTATTGTTTCGTTACTAGCTAATTTAGTGCATTCCAAATAGTTGTTAACTAATGTTTCCAATTTTTCTTTAGATTTTATTCCAATTATATTTTCCAATGATATTTGTTTTTCATTTAACCATTTCCTAAATACCTCGGTGAACCGACTCCAGTTCGCTTTTCGCGTAAAGTATATCCGGGTAGTACAGGGTTTTCTTTCTTCAGAGGGTTTTTCGAGAGATAGGTCAAATGTAATGGCGTTATGGTCCGAACTGGTTACCGTTTTGTCGACCTTCCAGTTTTTGACGAATCGCAACAAGTTTGCCGAACATACCGTGATGTCGACATTACTTGTTAAAATTCGTCCGCCGCGAACTGTGTCGAAGGTCGGATCAGTTCCTTGGTTCAGTATATGTACCTCTATCTCATCTAGAAACCCCCTGAGCACTTCACCTCTACTGTCTTCCTCTCTACTGCCCCACCACGCACTCCACGCGTTAACGTCCCCTCCTATGAGGATCTTATTCGTTTTCATTGAGCCCAGGATTTCCTTCAGTCTATCCAGGTAAGGTTCAAGCGGCATGGTGTCCTCGAAATAGACTGAGACCACACCTACTGTCCATTTATCAGTTTTCAATAGGGTTGCGACTATATTTTCTGTAACTGTGGTCTGGTCGTTAAGGACTTCTATGCTCTGATCATACACAATTATGGCGGCCTTTACTGGTTTCGACCTATTGGGTCCGCATTGTATGATCCTAGCTTCTCCATACCGCTTTAGCTCACCCTGTGATCCGACGTAGGGTTCCTGGACCAACGCTATTCCCATTTTTCTTTTCTGGGCTTCGACGAACAGTTCCTGAGTTGCTAGTCTCTTCCTTTGGAGGTTGGCCTGAACAACTTTGTAGGTTCTATTGCTGCGTACTGAGTTCGTGTTTGGTGTTCCCGTGGTGCCCGCTGCATTAACAATACGCCACGCTCGCTCTCGCCGTCTCGTCCCATCTCTTACGGATGGGGCACTCTGTGCTAAACGCATTGTGGCCAGTTTCTGTGTACTTGGCCACTTTGCAGTTGCGGCATATTGGTGGTTCACCACTCAGAAAGCTAGGGCACTGCGCTCGGTGATGGGTGCCAGCGCAGCAACTGCACAAGTCCTCTAGCTCCTTGCACAGTTTGCGACCATGTCCATACCCCAGACACTTGGTGCACTGTACCAATGGAGACTGGTCCCGTACAGCAACTCGCTGAAGATCGATATGCACCTGTTTGGCGGAGGTCAGTCTTTGCCAAAGTTGGGGAGACACCTGGAGGACCACGTGGCTTGCCAGTGGGTTCCTTGCCCTCCTTCGGTATTTCACCGTGGCCCTAATTTGGTCTTCGGCAATACCCTCCAGCAAGCCCGAGTTCTGCTTTTTAAGGGACTCAACAATATCCTCGTCGGTGTTGTAGTTGAGGAGGTCCTTAACGACAACCAGTGGGTCCTTGTTTTTGGCCTCCTCAACCTTGAGGTTTTTGTTCGACGTAATCTTCGCTACCATCTTTGTCATTTCGTCCCTACTGCCGCAGCTCAAGACCACTCTTTGGTTCCTCACCTTTCTTACTCTTTGGACTTGTAATCCCGAGGATCGCGCGTCCAGCGCCTGTCTCACTTTCCCCAGTACCTCGTCGCTTGTATCTTTTTCAATGTCCGAGGACACAATTATGGTATGCTTCGCCACACCTTTGGTTGGACTCTTGCTACCTGTTCGTGCAAGCACTTCAGCGTAGGAAGGAGTGGACGAGCAGCATGGCGTCAGCAATGAGGGCATTGTTGACACCACTCTGCTCGTGTCGACGGTGGTTTGTCGAAGCTCCCTCAATTCGTCTATAATTTGATCGAAATTATGTCCTTCACTACACTGCGACGCGGCACTGGGCTTTTCTGAAAGCTGGTTCATCACGCTCATTGCATTGGCCAGCCTCTCACTGTTCTCTTTAAGGAGCTCCATGTGCTGGTCAATTTTGATTGCCAACTCTCGGTTCATAGCTTCCCTATGGTCGTGGGTTTGGGTTTGAGATTTCCCACCACTTCCCAGTTCTTGCCTCATTACTTGGCCGTGTTTGGTGCTCTG
>OW203654.1:37592500-37600000 GCA_934044485.1 Apeira syringaria
AAAGTTCTGGTTATTCTGTCCAGTTTCTTTTGCGCGTATATTCTCTCCGCTATCTCTCCCCATGCTCCTGCAGCATATAGCACTGTGGGTTCAACTACGGCTAGGTATATCAACCTAATAATGTTGGAGTTGAGACCCCATTGTGCTCTGGCCGCTCGCGAGACCATTTTATATAGTTTACATGCCTTTAGGTAAACATTATCCAGGTGCTTGGAAAAGTTTAGCTGCCTGTCGATGTGTAGTCCTAAGACCTTAATATTGTCGGAGTAATTAATTTCTGTGTCTCCTAGGTAGAGTTTGGGTTTTTCATATTTGAGCTTCTTAGTAAATAGAGTTGCTTGTGTTTTATTGGCAGCAATTTCCATTTTACTAGCTTCAGCCCATTTCATCACCTCACTAAGTACCAGGTTTGTTTTAGGTTCGATATCTTCCTTGGTGTGACCTTTTGTTATAATCAAAATGTCATCCGCAAAGGCCTGCATATGGATGCCAATTTTTTCCGCCGTGCGTAGGAGGGGATCCAGCTGAATATTCCAGAGTGTGGGGCCACAGGTGGATCCCTGTATGCATCCTCGTTCTGTGTGTTTTCTGATATCCACTCCCGCATATCGGAGTCTTATTTCCCTCTTTTCCATGTAACTGTGGAGGAGTCTCTGCACAGCAGTCTCCACGTTCTTCTCCTTAAGTTGGTTCAAAATTGCTGGCCACCAGGTGGCATTAAATGCTCCTTTGATGTCCAGAGAAAGCACGATGACCATTTGCTTGTCTGCAATTCCTTTCCTGATTAAGGTTATAGCATCATGGAGTGCGTCCTCAGCGCTTTTTTGCGGCGTAAAACCGTACTGCATGGGACTCATTCTGTGCCCACGACCTAGTTGCCATTGGAGTCTGTTCATGGTCAATTTTTCCAGAGTTTTCCCGAGCACTGAGATGAGTCCGATCGGGCGGTACGCTCGAGGCTCGGATGCATCCTTATCGGGCTTCTGGATTAGACGTATCACGGCGATCTTCCATCTCTCTGGGAAGTATCCTCCTCGTAAGCATTTATTATAAATGCCCAAAGTAGTCTCCGGGTTCGCCTGATAGGCTTTTGCGCAGATGTCTGCGCTCAGTCCATCAAGACCCGGGGATTTATTTGGATCCATACCTCGTAAGACCGTTAGTAGTTCTTGGTGGGTAAATGGTTGAATCTCATCTGACATTTGTCTAAGATGTTCTTCATGGACCGTGACTGTCTCTCTCAATCTTATCTGATCCTCTGTTTCCGTTGCAGTGTCGTCGTCGGGATAGAACTCGGAGGCTAAGAGGTTTGCGGATTCGAGGGCATTAAGAGTTGTTCCATCTGTTGGTGATTTAAGGAGATGGTCAATGCACTTCTTCGAACAGCTTTTTATGATTCTGTAGGACTTCCTCCAGACATCTTCGATGTTTTGTCCCGTGCATAATTCTTTCCAGCTGTTCGTCATTGCGTTTTCCATTGCTTTTTTGTATTCCTCTTTGGTTTCCAAGTATAGAGTGATCACCTCTTCTCGCCGGTTGGGTCTTGCGTTCCTAATTTGTCCTCGAATTTGCTTTACCTTCCTTTTGAGATCACTGAGTTCCTCGTTCCACCATGGTCGGCCTAGGTTTTTCTTCTTTCCAATAATCGGAATTGTATCTTTGCAAGCTGTATGAATCGCTCGCTCATATTGTACAGTCATGTCATCAATTTCCTCTTTTGTAGGAATAGCCTCTTGTTCTCCTGGGTCGTTTCCATATGAGATGGGTTGGGCCAGGATTTCTTTCAGCTTGTCCTTGAATTCCGTCCATTTCGCTCTCTTGGTGTTATATCTCCTTGTAGTCTGTGCCGTTGTTTCAGAGTCTGGATGCATATTTAGTTGAAAGAGGATTGCTCTATGATCCGATAGACTAATAAAGTCCGGGTCTACTCTCCAATTATCTATTTTCGTGAGAATACCGTTGGTGCAGGCGGTGACGTCCACTATACTTGAGTGCAGTTGGCTTCCACGGAATTGATAGTAGGTAGGCTCATTTCCTTGATTAAGGATGTGTGCTCCCAGTTCGTTAATGGTGTCGACAAAGGCTTCTCCCCTCGTATCCTCCGCCTCACAGCCCCACCACGGGCTGGAAGCATTTATGTCGCCACCAATTATACAGTGTGGACCAAATGCTGTGGTCGTCCTCGTCAGTGCTGCCAGGTGGGGTTCCATGTCATTTCGCCCTTGCATGTAGACACTGATGATTCCTAGCTTAAGTGAGCCGAGGGACACTACAATGCCTGAGACATTAGGTGTTAGTTGCTGCTGGCTTATTGTTATGTCTAACCTATTATCGATGACGACGATAGCCGCCTTGACCGGATTTTCAGCGTCACCGTGAAATTGGGCTACTCGGTAGTTGGTGATTAACCTGCCACTAGCACCCACATAGGGCTCCTGAAGCATCAGTATCGCTATATCCGAACGTTCCGCAGCGTGTATGCATTCCTGGGTCGCGTTGTAACCGCGGCCCAGGTTTGCCTGCACGAATTTGATTGTCCTAGAGTGAACTGCCGGGGTGCCCTTAGCAATAGCTTACACCAGCTCTCGCTAGCCGGTCCCAGTTAACCCATTCAGGGCAGCTTGCGCTGTAAGCTGGGTGGCAACATCTGGCTTCGGCTACTTGCTTGGCACTGCAGTTTGAGCAGCGCGGGGCTCCTTCCCTGTTTGTGCAGTCTCTTGTTTCGTGGGCCGCTGAACAATACCCGCATCTGGCTTCCGGAGCCTTGCACTCTCGAGCACGGTGGGAGAAGCCAAGGCACCGGAAGCATTGGAGTAGCGGGGATTGATCAACCGCCAACACTACTTGGTATCCCAGGCGGATCCTTTGATCACGCATGGCGTTCCAGATGTCTGGACTGCATTCCATTATAATATTCTGCACCTGGTTATGGCGTCCTTTGGTGCGCCTTAAAACACTTAGGGCTTGGTTGCTCTGTGGAATGCCACCAACCAAGTCCGAGTTCTGTTTAAGGATAGCCTCCCTGATTCGGGCGTCGTCCATACCAGGTACTACTCCAAGCAGTCTTAGTAACGGTTTCTTAGGGGGGGGTACAGTGACCGTGAGGCCCCCACTTTCCCTAATGGCATTTTCCATAAGTTGTCTCTCCTGTACTGAGTTGACCGTTATGGCTACTTTGCCATTTTTGCACCTTCGGACTCCGGCAATTCCCACACCCATCTGCACCACATCTACGTCGTGTTTTATCTTTTCTACGACTTGAAGTCCAGTGTGGTGCGGATCGATTGACTCGACCAAGATTGTGTGTTTCGGAACCGCCGGTATTTCCTTGGGTGGAGGTTGGGTTATGGCCTCACGGCGCGCAGCTCTTCTGGGGCGCACCAGTTGCCATTTCCCTCCCTCGTCATCCTCGGGGGGGAGGAGGCCAGTTGCGTCAACCGGCGCCGGTCTATTCTGTGCGACGTCGGCTTGCAGGTTTTCGACCAAGTCCAGAAGCAGCTTTGACGTGGTGGCCAGATTGGAGCCCGCCAGGTCCTGTTCACCTTTTTCGACGTTGGTCGCCACACCCTCAACGAGACTTTTTACTTTGTTGATAGGTGCGACGACACTGTCCCTGGTGTATTGGTAGTGTGCCTCCATCTGTTGCGTCAAAAGCTCGAGTCTCTCAGCAGTCTTGGCTTGGGCGACCTCGAGGCTCTTAATATCCACCACCTGCTGGCCCACTGATCGTTCCAGCGTGTGTGCATACTTCTTGGCCTCGAGGTCAAGCTCCCGTTTGAGCCGTAAGTTATCAGTCTCGAGCGAGCTGTTCTGCTCCTGAAGCCTGGTGTTGGTATCTTGCTGGCGGAGTATCATCTCCTGTATCCTGTGCAGTTTGATGTCCACGTACTCCTTGACTCGCCTGTTCAGGTTACCACTGGCTTTACTTGACAGTGCCACCTGGATATCGGTTATGACCTTACAGGCCTCACCGGCCTCTCCAGGGTGCACTAACAAGTTGCCCTCCTCGTCCAGGCTCGTCAGGGACGTGTTTGACGCGTGCAACGAGGGTGTTGAACCTTCCGTCGAAGTCCTAGAAGAGGTGCCCGCCTTTTTGGAAGACACCACCACGATCTTCCGGCCCATAAGAGGGGTCTGCCTGGCCTGCGCCACAGCGTGGGCTTTGGTGCCTGGTGTGGTGGCACTGTCCGAGGTGGACCTCCTAAGGACCTTCGGGTTAGTAGATGTACCAGCCGTAGGTTGGCGCCTGTCCATTTTATTAGTTTGTTTTGTGTTGCAGGTGGACTCTACAATGAGATCGGGAGAGTTCCTGATGTGGGCTGCGTAGACACGCCAAAGGTGGTCCTGTCACCGCAAAAACGGAGTTCCAATGCTTTGGCGTTACCAAGCTACGCTCACCGAAAAAACTCTATTAAGCGTACTCTATGTAGAGTCGTTTTTTGTTTACAGGATTGGAGAACTCTGCGAGCTGATGTCAGCGTTGAGAATCCCGTGCTCCTACGACCGACGGTTCCCGAGATATCCGAAGTCAAAGTTTTTTGAAATTAGATTTCAAAAAGTTTGTATTCGGAATATCTCGTGAACCAAGTGGTGCAGCGGAGCGGGAAAAACTCTGCTGTGAAGGTGAGCTCCAGATCTTTCTTCTCCAGTACTTTTTTGGGCGAAATTCGATAAAAATTTTTCAAAAAATTTTCAAAAAATTCAAATTTCAAATTTCGCAGAATCTGTAATCTGTAGAAGGAAATATGTAGGGACCCTTATGGGCGACTAAACAGTCCAATCCTGATTCCGATAGGACGTCCGGTTACTGAGCTGTGGCTGTCCCAAACTTTCGTGGATCGTGGGACTAAGTCCCAACGAATTTTGGGATTCGCCCAACTCGCGGTCCAGGCGTCGTATCGGGACAGGAAAAACTGTGCTGGGGTGCGCAGAGTGGGTTCTACCGCTGGGGACCACAAACCGGGACCACTTTATGAGGTACCTCGGAGAGGCCTCCGAGCGGTTGGGTCGCGTAAAGGCCTTCACGGGGATGTTATGGAAGGAAGTTTCGCGTTTCCCAGCCCAGCGGTTCCCCAGCAATCGCTTGTCCAAAAACTGAGGGACAAAAATTTTCTTGTCCAGAGAAAATTGGACAAAGTGTAGATCGGCAACCGAGTGTCGCAGCGACGCCGGGTAAAAACCCTCGGTACTGCTGCGGCCTATTCTACCCTCGACTGTGTCCAAATCACGCAAATTCCCACTTGACCTAAAACCGCCCAAATACCACGCGGAATGGATAGAGGGGGTCTAGAGGCTGTTAAAATCGAAAACCCGACGTCTGTACGACTTGTAGTTACCGAGAAAAACCGAATTCAAATAATTTCAAAAACTGAAATTTAATTCTAAAAATTTCAAAATATTAGAAATTCGGTTTTCTCGGTCCCTAGATGAGTGGGAGGGGTCAAATTTAGGTTCCCTGAGATGGGCTAGAGCTCCTGGACGGGACTGTATCACCAAAAATGGCCTAGTCCCAGCCGTTCCCAGAGTCCCATAAAATTTGGCAAAGTTGTCCCAACTTTGTCGTTTGTTGGCCGATTTCCGATTTTTAAGCGGTTTCAGGTAGGGGACAAAGAGTACAATTAAACTACAATTTCAGAAAAGCAAATTTCCCCACTACTTTTGAGAAAAAGGGGGGGGAAAAATTTTCCTATTTTTGTCAATAACTACCAAACCTGAAAAGAAAAAATCATACAAAATGCATAGTTCTGTAGGCAGGGTCCGTCCGCAGCCTATCTCGAAGTCAAAACCCACGCGCACAATATAATTACAAAAATATAACGAAAGAAAAAATAGAACTTATAAACTTAATAACTTTAAAACTAAACAACTTAAAAATCTAAACTAAACAGATAATCGTAGAGAGGAGTACGGCGCTTCGAATGGTGTATCCCACTGGTCTGAATTCCCACGGGAAATTTTTCCGAGGGGGCGGATCCCGCGTGGTCGCCTTCGGAAAAACCGGAATAACTCCCTGGTTTCCCGGGGGATTTTCTCCGGAAGGGCACCAAAATGTGCGCCTCGTGAACGCCCACACAATGAGTATAAATTTGATATAGGTCACAGATCTCGTTTGGGCAGCGTATCAAGATTTATGAACAATAAACTCACATTTGGCCTCAAATGAGGTTAAGGAAATCCTGTTCGACACTGAAATCCTGTGTTTCACTGCACTAACACTTGTGACACTTATACCACTTTGTAGGGCGACACGAGACGAACAATTTAACACCAAGAACACCTCTCTACGATCACTTTTTACCAACTTTTTGAATTTTTTACCGCGGAGCGCGTGGATTTTGCTGCCGTTCGTTCGAGCGGTGGCCGCGGACTGGTTGGTTAGGTTAGGTTAGGTTAGGTTAGGTTAGGTTAGGTTAGGTTAGGTTAGGTTAGGTTAGGTTAGGTTAGGTTAGGTTAGGTTAGGTTAGGTTAGGTTAGGTTAGGTTAGGTTAGGTTAGGTTAGGTTAGGTTAGGTTAGGTTAGGTTAGGTTAGGTTAGGTTAGGTTAGGTTAGGTTAGGTTAGGTTAGGTTAGGTTAGGTTAGGTTAGGTTAGGTTAGGTTAGGTTAGGTTAGGTTAGGTTAGGTTAGGTTAGGTTAGGTTAGGTTAGGTTAGGTTAGGTTAGGTTAGGTTAGGTTAGGTTAGGTTAGGTTAGGTTAGGTTAGGTTAGGTTAGGTTAGGTTAGGTTAGGTTAGGTTAGGTTAGGTTAGGTTAGGTTAGGTTAGGTTAGGTTAGGTTAGGTTAGGTTAGGTTAGGTTAGGTTAGGTTAGGTTAGGTTAGGTTAGGTTAGGTTAGGTTAGGTTAGGTTAGGTTAGGTTAGGTTAGGTTAGGTTAGGTTAGGTTAGGTTAGGTTAGGTTAGGTTAGGTTAGGTTAGGTTAGGTTAGGTTAGGTTAGGTTAGGTTAGGTTAGGTTAGGTTAGGTTAGGTTAGGTTAGGTTAGGTTAGGTTAGGTTAGGTTAGGTTAGGTTAGGTTAGGTTAGGTTAGGTTAGGTTAGGTTAGGTTAGGTTAGGTTAGGTTAGGTTAGGTTAGGTTAGGTTAGGTTAGGTTAGGTTAGGTTAGGTTAGGTTAGGTTAGGTTAGGTTAGGTTAGGTTAGGTTAGGTTAGGTTAGGTTAGGTTAGGTTAGGTTAGGTTAGGTTAGGTTAGGTTAGGTTAGGTTAGGTTAGGTTAGGTTAGGTTAGGTTAGGTTAGGTTAGGTTAGGTTAGGTTAGGTTAGGTTAGGTTAGGTTAGGTTAGGTTAGGTTAGGTTAGGTTAGGTTAGGTTAGGTTAGGTTAGGTTAGGTTAGGTTAGGTTAGGTTAGGTTAGGTTAGGTTAGGTTAGGTTAGGTTAGGTTAGGTTAGGTTAGGTTAGGTTAGGTTAGGTTAGGTTAGGTTAGGTTAGGTTAGGTTAGGTTAGGTTAGGTTAGGTTAGGTTAGGTTAGGTTAGGTTAGGTTAGGTTAGGTTAGGTTAGGTTAGGTTAGGTTAGG
>OW203654.1:37602500-37615000 GCA_934044485.1 Apeira syringaria
CGTGTCCGCAAACTCTAAGAAGCATGGTCGACTTCTTTCACCATGTAACAATTTTGACAGATTACTAATGCTGATATCCGTCCCTAACTGCGACTCGCAATCGTGCCTGAGGGCCGCGAATCTGGGGCACTCAGTTATAATGTGGAAGACAGTTTCTTCCGTTGAATCATCGCAAATGCATGCTGCGGATGCCGCTAGTTTAAACCTATAAAGATAAGATCTGAAACCCCCGTGGCCCGTGAACATCTGTGCCCTCAGATTCGTGGCCCCCATGCCTAACAATATCTTATATGCTAAACTTATACTAGGAAAGAAAGTCCGCGTGACTGCTCCGGTTTGGGCGGATTCATACCTGAGTTGCCACGTTGATATCGTGGACTCCCTAATAAAATATTTGACCACAGATAGGGGGTAGGCCTCGTACTCTACTGCGCGTTTGCAGTGCAGGGCTGCGTGTTTGGCTAATTCGTCAGCTCTTTCATTGCCTCGTATTCCTGAGTGTGCGCGTACCCAATGCCATTTGATGCAGAGACCGTTGTCTTCGAGTATCCTCATCGTTTCCCTAGCTCTGACTGCCAGCGGATGTAGAGATTCAGGGTTTGAAATGGTCTCGAGGGCCGAACGCGAGTCACTGATCACGTTGGCGCCATTATATTTTTTCTTCGACCTTTGGAGCATTTCCAGCGCTTTAACTATAGCGAAAAGCTCCGCTTGGTAGACACTGGCGTAGTTATATAGACGAAATTCGGTCTTCTCTACTTCTCTGTCTTCAGAATATACCGTGACTGCCCCTCCGACGCGGCCTTCTATTTTGCTGCCGTCAGTGTAGCAGTTCGGAAGGCTGTTGTCTAGGCCCATTATATCGGCTTCCGCTTCTATGGTGGAGAAAAATATCCTCCTTCTCTCCGCGGGGTGTGGGAGGTCAAATGGACTGGCGTCCTTTTGCAAGGATCTGCCCGGAAGAAGTGGTGTGGCTCCTGTCTTTTTTATGTTGAATAATTCCAGCTGTTCTAAGACCCTCAGGTCTAAGGGAATCACTTTGGCTAATACCGCTCCAGATGTCAGAGAGATGGTTCTATGTGCTTTGGCGATCTGTATACTGAACTTCCTTGTTATGCGGTCCAGTTTCTCGCGCGCATACTTCCTACTTGCCACCGAGCCCCAAGCTCCAGCCGCGTAGAGCACTGTAGGCTCCAGCACTGCCAGATATATGGTGCGGATTATCTCGGAGTTGAGCCCCCACTGCGCCCTAGCTGCCTTGGCCAGTGCTTTGTATATGTTGCATGTCTTTAGGTGTACCATATCTAAGTGTTTGCTGAAGTTGAGGTTGTCATCTATGGTTAGGCCTAATACCTTGATGTCCCGTGATATTGCGATTTCCACCTGACCCATCCTTAGTTTTGGTGTGTCATATTTCAGTTTTTTAGTAACTAATATAGCTTGGGTTTTTTCCGCCGCAAATGTCATCTTGTTGTTAGAACCCCATAGCAAGATGTCATTTAGGGCCCTGTTCACTTTCCCCTCCAATTCGGCCGCATCGTTTCCTGAGGCGATGATTAGGAGATCGTCTGCGAAGGCTTGCAGATGAACACCCTGCTTAGCAACAGTCTTAAGCAGGGGGTCCAACTGCAGGTTCCACAAAGCAGGTCCACACGTTGACCCTTGGACACATCCCCTGGCGGTGGCCTTGTCGACCTTACATCCAGCATAGCTAATGGTCACCGACCTTTCCTCCAAGTAGCTGTGTAGAATTTTCTGTAGATAGGGCTCAGCCTGTTTTTCTTTTAGCTCGTTGAGTATCGCGGGCCACCAAGCGTGGTCGAAGGCACCGCGGATATCCAGAGATACCAATACGGTCAGCTTTTTGTCCTCGATCCCTTTCCTCGCCATATTGAGGGCGTCATATAGGGCGTCCTCGGCTCCCACTTGACGCGTAAAGCCATATTGCTTGCTGCTGAGGCTCTGTTCTTTCCCAAGTTGCCATTGAAGTCTATTGATGATGATTTTCTCTAGGGCTTTGGCTAGGACTGGTAGCAATCCTATAGGACGAAGGGATCTTAGTTGGGTGCGATCCCTACCTAGCTTCGGTATCAGTTTGATAACTGCCCTTTTCCATATTTTCGGAAAATAGCCCGTGCTTAGGCATCTATTGTACAGAGCAGTCAGGGTGTCCGGGTCCGCCCTGAATGCCGAGCAGCAGATGTCCGCTGTGAGCCCATCGATCCCAGGTGCCCTCTTTGGGTCCATCTGTGTCAGCACCGTTTCGATCTCATCTTTTGTTACATCACGCAAGCGCGATGTATCAATGGAGTTGTTGAGATTGTCTCTGTGACTTTTAACTTTTTCCCTCAAGTCCAATTGGTATTGGGTGTCGCTGTTTGTATCGTCCGATGGGTAGAAGGTGTCAGCTATGGTTTTGGCTGATTCCGAAGGGTTTAGTGTGCTACCATCGATTTCCGACGTCAACAAGTAGTCCACATCGGTTCTCGTGCAGCTCCTTATAATCCGATAGGTTTTGGTCCATACGTCCTCCTTCCTTTGGTTAGAGCATACCTCTTTCCAACTCGAGGTCATAGCCAACTCGATATCTTTTTTGTACTCTAGCTTTGCCTTAAGAAGCTCTCCAACCACATAGTCCTTTCTGTCCCTTCTAGCATTCTTCGCTCTGTGTTGCCATAGTTTGACCTGTTCTTTTTTGCGTCTTAATTCCTCATTCCACCATGGTTTCCCTTTGCTTTTCCGACTCGGGATAGGTCTTAAGGCCGCATTACATACATTCTGTATGGTCTTAACATAGAGCTCAACCGCCTTATCAATATCGTCGGGGGTGTCGGTGCCACCCCTTATTGCTCTGATGGTCTCCACGTTTAGTGCAAGTTTTGTGGTCATCTTCTCTCTGAGTTCCGACCATTTCGTGTATTTTGTGTTGTACACCCGTGTACCTGTTCGTTCCTCCGATCCATCATTTCTCTCCAATGTCATGCAAAACGTAATAGCCCTATGGTCAGAAAGTAGGATCAAACTACTATCGACCTTCCAGGCGGACATTCTTGATAATAAACCGGTGGAGCAGACTGTTGTATCCACTATGCTGGAGTATAATTGCTGTCCCCGGTATTGATAGAATGTGGCCTCACTACCTTCGTTCAAGAAGTGACCTCCCAATTGTGTAATGGCGTCTACAAAGGCCTCCCCCCTTGAGTCCTCGGTCTCACACCCCCACCAGGGGCTGGAGGCGTTAATATCCCCGCCAATCAGAAAATACGGAGAGTTTGACTCCTCCACAGTGTGTATCATGGTCTCCAGATGTGGCTCCATGTCACTTCTTCCCTGCATATATATACTGATTACTAGAAATTTGAGGTGTCCTAGTTTAATCATGGCTCCTACCACATTTGATGTTATGTGGTTACTGTTTGCGGTGACAGACAGCCTAGGGTCAATGACCACAATGGCCGACTTGACCGGGTTCGAAGGGTCCCCATTCGCCTGGATAACTCGGTGTTTGGATGAGAGAAATCCCTTAGCCCCAACGTAGGGCTCTTGCAATAGAAGGACTGATATGCCAGCTCTTCCTGCCTCGTGGAGGCACTCCTCCGTGGCGTCAAAGCCGCGGCCGAGGTTCGCCTGCACGAAGCTTAAGGGTCTGTGTTGCTCCGCATGGGTGCCCTTAGCAATACGCGACGCCGGTTCTCGCCAGCCTGTCCCACTTACGCCATTCCGGGCAGTCCATGCTGTAGGCAGGATGACCGGTGCCGACCCTGGCCCCTCCCTTACCTAGGCAGTTCACACACCTGGGAGAGCTCTGTCTGGACTCACAGTCCCGGGTCTCGTGGTTTCCCGAGCAGTATCCGCACCTCGCCTCCGGCGCCCTGCATTCCCGCGCTCTGTGCGAGAATCCAAGGCATCGGAAGCATTGGAGGATCGGGGACTGGTCGGTCGCCAGTAGTATTTGGTACCCGAGGCGGACTCTGTTGTCCTTCAGGGCCCTCCAAATTCCCGGTGTAACCTCAAGAATGACATTCTGGACCAGCTCGTGCCTTCCTTTGGTTCTTCTGATGACCTTGATATCACCTACCTTCGGTTTTTCGTCCTTTAATATCTCTTTGTTTTGCTGCAGGATCGCCTCCGGGATGCGAGCATCGCCCACGTCAGGAGCCACGCCGGTCAACCTCAGCAAAGGTTTCCGCTGCGTGGGAACCGTTACGGTGAGTCCTCCCTTTTCCCTGACAGCGTTCCCCATTAGCTCCCTATCCCCTTCTGTGCTTAGAGAAATAGCAACCTTCCCGTTCCTGCATTTCCTTAGGCCGGTCACTCCCACTCCCATTCCCACGACATCCACCTCCCTCTTGATCTTTTCCAGGATCTCATGGCCAGTATGGTGCGGGTCCAGCGACTCGACGAGCATAGTGTACTTAGGAGTGGCCAGGTCAGCCCCAATGGGGGGTGATCCGGTCCCCCTCGCTCCAGATCTTCGTCGCCGGACCTGTTGCCATTCGCCGAGGTCCTCCTGGATAGGTAGAGAACGGGGGATGGCTCCAGGCTCCAAAGTTCCCACAACGGCTTGTCCCTCCCTGATGGCCGCCACCTCTTCATACAGCATCTTTGCCGCTTCGGCTAGATGCGAAGTGGGGGCATCATCAGTCGCCTGTAACGCCTTAGTGACGTCGTTCGATAGACTCGCCACTGTGGTCCTCATTTCCTCCATGGGAATAGCCAAGTTGTCCGCTATTAGACGGCCATTGCCCTCAACGCGGCGGACCAGAAGGTCCAGCTTCTCGCAGGCTTTGGTCTGAGCCGCCTCCATCCTCTCTAGGTCGACCTTATTTCTGCAAAGAGTCTGCTCAAGGGCGTGAGTATACTTCAGCCCTTCAAGTTCAAGCTCCCGGACAAGGCGCCTGTTTTCCGCCTCCATTTGGGCGTACTGCTCTTGGAGCCTCGTGTTTTCCTCCACCTTGGACTCTATAAGTAGCTTTATCCTATTCAATTTCCCTTGAACAAACTCTCTGATCCTTTTATTGAGGTTACCAGCTGATTTTGTCGACAAGGCTGCGCTGACATCCGCCACCAGTTTACCGGCCTCAGAGGTCTCCCGCTGCTCTGGGTCATCGGCCCTGCCCTCGTCCACGCTCGTCAAGGACGTTAATGACGGATTCGACGAGAGAGGTTGCACTAAGAGGGACTCCTGTGACCCCCCCTCCCGGGAAGCGTCACTTCCCTGTGCCTTGCCAGCCTGCCCAGCTGAGGCCATAGGCGTACCCCCAGGCCTATTGGCGCCCGAGGTCCTCCTTTCCGCCACGGCACTATCCGAAATCGAGCGCCTGTATACCGGCGTACGGATCGCCACCGATTTCACTTTTTTAACTACCTTTTTGGCGGTAGAATCCATAGTGATGTAAGACTACAATAATAAGTATTCTAGTAATGCACGTTTTAGTGCGGTCAATATTGCCTTACTTTTCTGTTTAAAAATATTTTGAGGGTAGACCCCGCACTCCGAGTCTTTCGAGTACTTCGCTGTATAGCGCGGTCAATATTGCCTCACTTCCTACTTAAAAATATTGTGAGGGTAGACCTCGAAAATCGGGCCCTTCCCTTATATTTCGCAGTATAGCGCGGCCAATACTCCCTCACTTCCTACTTAAAATATTGTGAGGGTAGACCTCGAAAAACCCGGGTCCTTCCCTTATATTTCGCAGTACAGCGCAGTCAATATTGCCTCAATTCTTACTTGAAAAATATTTTGAGGGTAGACCTCGAAAAACCGGGTCTTTTCTTTTTCGTGCAGAAAGGCGGAGTATCTTAATGTAATGTAAAGGCACAGGGCCTTAAAGTAAAAACAGCATGCCTCGATTGCAGTCACAGTGTTATAGTTATGCACTACTTCGTGTCAAATAAATGTCAAGCACTTACTGAGTCCGTTTGGAAGGCTCCTACTGGAATACTCCTGGGAACGCCTTCTCCAGAACACTTTCACTTCGTAGGCACACACTCACTGAACACTTCACTTCACAGACACGCACTCACTAAACACTGAATATCACAATCACAACTTAAGATACACAAAAAACTGTTTTTCCAGCTCCTGTGGGAGCACACTTCCTCAAAAAACACTGTCACTTTATGAACACACAATCACTGATCACTTTGACACCAAAATCACTGCTTAATTACGTAAATAACTATTTTTCCGAATTTTTCGACGCGGAGCCGCTCTCAAATACGTGCGCGCGCGTCGAGTGCCGAACGCAGACTTGGGTTAGGTTAGGTTAGGTTAGGTTAGGTTAGGTTAGGTTAGGTTAGGTTAGGTTAGGTTAGGTTAGGTTAGGTTAGGTTAGGTTAGGTTAGGTTAGGTTAGGTTAGGTTAGGTTAGGTTAGGTTAGGTTAGGTTAGGTTAGGTTAGGTTAGGTTAGGTTAGGTTAGGTTAGGTTAGGTTAGGTTAGGTTAGGTTAGGTTAGGTTAGGTTAGGTTAGGTTAGGTTAGGTTAGGTTAGGTTAGGTTAGGTTAGGTTAGGTTAGGTTAGGTTAGGTTAGGTTAGGTTAGGTTAGGTTAGGTTAGGTTAGGTTAGGTTAGGTTAGGTTAGGTTAGGTTAGGTTAGGTTAGGTTAGGTTAGGTTAGGTTAGGTTAGGTTAGGTTAGGTTAGGTTAGGTTAGGTTAGGTTAGGTTAGGTTAGGTTAGGTTAGGTTAGGTTAGGTTAGGTTAGGTTAGGTTAGGTTAGGTTAGGTTAGGTTAGGTTAGGTTAGGTTAGGTTAGGTTAGGTTAGGTTAGGTTAGGTTAGGTTAGGTTAGGTTAGGTTAGGTTAGGTTAGGTTAGGTTAGGTTAGGTTAGGTTAGGTTAGGTTAGGTTAGGTTAGGTTAGGTTAGGTTAGGTTAGGTTAGGTTAGGTTAGGTTAGGTTAGGTTAGGTTAGGTTAGGTTAGGTTAGGTTAGGTTAGGTTAGGTTAGGTTAGGTTAGGTTAGGTTAGGTTAGGTTAGGTTAGGTTAGGTTAGGTTAGGTT
The DNA here is from genome assembly GCA_934044485.1 of Apeira syringaria. Classification (NCBI taxonomy): domain Eukaryota; kingdom Metazoa; phylum Arthropoda; class Insecta; order Lepidoptera; family Geometridae; genus Apeira; species Apeira syringaria. The sequence goes on from OW203654.1 coordinate 37,609,497, forward strand.
AGGTTAGGTTAGGTTAGGTTAGGTTAGGTTAGGTTAGGTTAGGTTAGGTTAGGTTAGGTTAGGTTAGGTTAGGTTAGGTTAGGTTAGGTTAGGTTAGGTTAGGTTAGGTTAGGTTAGGTTAGGTTAGGTTAGGTTAGGTTAGGTTAGGTTAGGTTAGGTTAGGTTAGGTTAGGTTAGGTTAGGTTAGGTTAGGTTAGGTTAGGTTAGGTTAGGTTAGGTTAGGTTAGGTTAGGTTAGGTTAGGTTAGGTTAGGTTAGGTTAGGTTAGGTTAGGTTAGGTTAGGTTAGGTTAGGTTAGGTTAGGTTAGGTTAGGTTAGGTTAGGTTAGGTTAGGTTAGGTTAGGTTAGGTTAGGTTAGGTTAGGTTAGGTTAGGTTAGGTTAGGTTAGGTTAGGTTAGGTTAGGTTAGGTTAGGTTAGGTTAGGTTAGGTTAGGTTAGGTTAGGTTAGGTTAGGTTAGGTTAGGTTAGGTTAGGTTAGGTTAGGTTAGGTTAGGTTAGGTTAGGTTAGGTTAGGTTAGGTTAGGTTAGGTTAGGTTAGGTTAGGTTAGGTTAGGTTAGGTTAGGTTAGGTTAGGTTAGGTTAGGTTAGGTTAGGTTAGGTTAGGTTAGGTTAGGTTAGGTTAGGTTAGGTTAGGTTAGGTTAGGTTAGGTTAGGTTAGGTTAGGTTAGGTTAGGTTAGGTTTTTATTTTTTTTTTTTTTTTTTACCTGTCCGGGCGCTGAGGCCCGGCCCGCGAGCTAAACTACATCTTTTTATTTTGATGTACCATTTATAACATTCTTTATTAAATAAACCAGATAAACGTTATTTTATTTCTGTACAAAAGATACTTAAAACTAACTTAGAGACTAGGCTTAAACTAACTTAGTAACTATCATGCACTGGGGGCCACCTAGACATAAACTTGTAATAAAGTTTGCGCAGGCGGCCCCCAAGTTGGCATGCAATGGGAGTATGTCCCACACATAGTGTGGGACACCTCCCATCCCTAACTAGCTTAATCTATCTTAGTCTAACTATAACTAATGGTTTCTGTCAGGGAGGCACAGCATTAATCGGATTGGTGGCCTCTGCGATTTTTATGATGGATAGGGAGGGTTGTGCCTCCCTTGCAGAAACCTCCTGCCTCAGTAGTTTACACAATTTAGTACAATTTGTACAATTCTCGCTTTCTTTGCATACATTTACTTTATAAATAATATACAGATTAATTCAGTTTTCATATAGAGTAGATTTATCAATAATTTGCTATTTCAATTTGGCCCTAGTGCACATTTGCAAGGGTTTCAAAATACAAGTTTCTTTACATTTGACCGCAATTCAATATTCGTGTGTGACAGCTATATTTGTTACAGTGTATTGGTCATTTGCAATCACAATTTAAATTTGACAATGTTTCATCCGTTTAACCCTTTAGTATGGTTTGTAATCAAGATATAATTGTGCATTTAGCACATTTGGCTCGACAAGTTGTCCGACTATATTGATTATTTTAACAGTTTGTGATATATATTTGCATACAATTAAAGAAATGTTTTGGAGGCCTAAGTAACGGTAGAACCGTTTGCTTGTGCCGCTTTCAGTGCAGCAGCCTCCGCGAATTCTAAGAAGGCCCCTCGCATTTTGTCGTCATTGATAATGTTAGCCAAGTTGTCAATTGAAATTGCGTGTCCAATCTGAGATTCACAGTTGAACCTGAGGGCGGCAAATCTGGGGCATTCTGTGAGGATGTGGACTATGGTTTCTTCACTACGGTCGTCACAGATGCAGTAGGCCAAATTGGTAAGTTTGAACCGGTATAAATAGGCTCGGAAGCCACCGTGACCAGTAAGTAGTTGTGCCCGGAGATTTGTCATCCTCAGGCTCGAGAGAATCTTGTACGCTCTTCTAATGTTGGGGAAGAAAAGTCTGGTGATACTGCCGGTAGTCGCCGCGGAGTACCTGCTCTGCCATCTCGCGAGAGTTTTTTCCCGGGTGAGGTACTTTGCGTAAGACAGAGGGAAGGCGTTGTATGGAGCAGCTTGTTTATTGTGGAGAGCGGCATGCTTGGCCAGTTCATCCGCTCTCTCATTGCCAATTATTCCATTGTGGGATCTTACCCAGAAAAATTTTACGGATCCACCGGTCCGCTCTATGTTTTCCAGGCAGTTCCTTATTTTATTTGCCAGAGGGTGCAGGGAGTTAGGATCAGCCAGACATTCCAGGACAGAGCGTGCGTCGCTGAGAATATTGGCGCTGTTCAAGTTGGGAGAATTGAGCGTCATCTCAAGTGCTTTTAATATAGCATACATTTCCGCCTGAAACACTGAGTTATAATTTTCCAGTCTAAACTGGGATCTGCCGTATTCTCGATTGTCGATGCGTATGGTTAGGGCTCCTCCCACTTTGCCCTCCACTTTGCTCCCGTCTGTGAAAATCTGTGGGAACGCATTTCCAATTCCTGCAACGTCTGATTCAGTTTCCAGTGTGTCAAAAATAATTTGGTATCGTTTAGACGGGTGGGGGAGTTGCGTGTATTTGGTCCGAACTTCCAGAGTTCTATCAGGCAAGTCCGTCCATGATTCCATTTTCTTTACGTTGTAAATTTGGGTTTGTTCGGCCAGCCTAAGGTCTAGGGGTAGTATTCTAGCCAAGACGGCCCCAGACACCAGTGATGTAGTACGGTGAGCCTTTCCAATTCTTATCGCGAAACTTCTCGTTATTCGGTCTAGTTTGAGCCTGGCGTAAGCTTTATCGGCAACAAAACCGCCCCATGCACCGGCCGCATAGAGCACAGTGGGCTCCACGACAGCCAGATATATTGTTCTTATTATGTCAGAATTTAGGCCCCACTGTGCTCTTGCAGCCCTGGATACCGATTTATAAATGTTGCAGGCCTTTAGATGCACCGCATCAAGGTGTTTGGCGAAGCTCAAGTTGCGATCGATCGTCAGTCCGAGTATTTTGATGTCGTCCGAGTACTGAACTTCAACATGACCAATGTGTATCCTAGGCCTTTCATACTTCAGTTTTTTCGTGATGAGGAGAGCTTGGGTCTTTTGGGGGGCAATTTCCATCTTGCTCCACTCAGCCCAACTCATCACTTCCCTGAGGGCCTCATTGACCTTAGGTTCGATTTCTTCTTTTGAGTGTCCAGTAACAATGATCATGATGTCATCGGCAAATGCCTGCACGTGCACACCAAGTCCTTCGATGGTTCGCAACAGAGGATCCAATTGGAGGTTCCAAAACGTTGGGCCGCACGTGGAGCCCTGGATGCATCCACGCTCGGTCTTACTCCTTATATCGGTCCCTGCATAGCGTAGTCGAATCTCCCTGTTGCTTAGGTAGCTGTAGATCAGCTTCAACATGGGTGTCTCCACAGACTTTTCTCTCAACTGATGAAGGATTAGCGGCCACCAAGTCGCATCAAAAGCCCCACGTATGTCCAGCGACAGGACAACCACCATTTTCTTTTCGGCGACGCCCGTTTTGATACGTGCTAGTGCGTCATGGAGGGCATCTTCTGCGCTGGTCTGCGGTGTGAAGCCGTACTGATTCGGGCTCATTCTGTGGTCCTGTCCCAGTTGCCATTGGAGTCGGTTCATTATCATCTTTTCGAGCGTTTTGCCCAGCACGGAGATTAGTCCAATCGGGCGGTAGGCTCTGTGATCAGACGGGTCCCGGTTTGGTTTGTGGATCATCCTTATAATTGCTATTTTCCATGTATCGGGGAAGTAGCTCCCTCTTAGGCAGTTGTTGTACAAGGACAGCGTTTTTATTGGTTCGGATTGGTAGGCTTTAAAGCAAATGTCAGCGCTGAGTCCGTCTAGTCCAGGTGATTTGTTTGGATCCATTCCCCGAAGAGCTGTTTGGATTTCCTGATGGGTGAAGGGTTGCGTCATCTCATATTTTTGTTTCAGCAGTTCGCCGTGGGTCATGATCTCATGTCTTAGATTAGCCTGGTCCTCTGACTCCGTTTGTTGGTCGTCCTCAGGATAGAATTCGCGGGCCAAGAGGTTAGCTGAGTCAGCGGGGCACAGAGTGGTTCCATCCAGAGGTGATCTGAGTAGGTGGTCAGTGGTGTTGGTTGAGCATGCTTTGATTACTCTATAGGCTCGCTTCCAGATGTCTTCAGATTTTTGGCCAGTACACAAGTCTTTCCAACTGTTTGTCATAGATTTGGACATGGCGGTCTTATAGTCATCCTTGGCTTTTAGGTAATCATTTACCACGTGTTGCCTCCGATTTGCTCTTGCATTCCTGATTCTTCCGCGCATCCTTATAACGTTCTTCTTCATCTCAGTTAGCTCATTGTTCCACCAGGGCCGACCACGGTATTTGTTGCTTTTAATAGGTGGTATGGTGTTTGAGCAAGCAGTGTGTATTGCGTTTTCGTAGGAGAGGATTTCAGCATCGATAACTTCTTTTGTAGGAATGATGTGATGGCCATCCTGTTCTTCTTCGCAAAGAGTCAGTTCTGATATCGCTCTAGAGAAGCTTTCTCTGAATTCCTTCCATTTAGCCCTTTTAGTGTTGTACAGCCGTGTACTCCTTCTTGGCGCCTGGGTGTCGATGGAGGTCCTCAGTCGAAAGCGTATGGCTCTGTGGTCCGAAAGGTTTACGAAGGCGGGGTCAACTTTCCAGTCTTCAATCCTTGGGAGGATACCTGTGGTACAGGCTGTGACGTCCACTATGCTGGAGTGCAGTTGACTGCCGCGGAACTGGTAGAATGTGGGAATGTTCCCTTGATTGAGTATGTGGGCTCCCAGCTGGTTTAGTGCATCAACAAACGCCTCCCCTCGTGAGTCCTCCACATCGCAACCCCACCATGGGCTCGACGCGTTGATGTCCCCACCGATGATACGTTGGTTTGTTCCAGGAGTCAGTGCAGTGTTCATCATAGCCTGTAGATGAGGTTCCATATCTTCTCTTCCCTGCATGTACACACTAACTATCCCCAACCTTAGAGAGCCAAGTGCCATTACAATACCCGCCACATTCGGCGTTAAGAACTGCTGGCTTATCATTATGTCTAGCGTATTATCAATGACGACAATTGCGGCTTTAACAGGGTTCTGATTGTCTCCATCAAATTGGGCTACCCGATAGTTGGTTTTTATCTTACCTAAAGCTCCTACATATGGTTCCTGCAGTATAAGGATTGAAGTTCCGGAGCTTTCGGCAGCGTGAATGCATTCCTGGGTCGCGTTGTAACCGCGGCCCAGGTTTGCCTGTGCAAATTTTATTAACCCAGTACGTTCCCTATAGGTGCCCTTAACAATAACTGACAGCCATCCTTGCCAGCCGGTCCCATGTCACCCAGTCGGGGCAGCTTACGCTGTATGCAGGGTGCCGGCAGCCGGCTTCAGCTACTTGCTTGGAGCAGCAGTTTGTGCAACGCGGGGGTCCATCCCTGTTTGGGCAGTCCCTTGTTTCGTGGGCCGCCGAACAATAACCACACCTCACCTCCGGGGCCGTGCATTCTCGAGCGCGGTGGGAGAACCCAAGACACCGGAAGCATTGAG
>OW203654.1:37622500-37652500 GCA_934044485.1 Apeira syringaria
TTCGACTATTTTGTGAAGGTTTTGCTGTAGTATCTGAGACCCTAGCTCCTGTTCGCAGTCCAGTCTGCCGAGGTCGTACTTGGGACAGTTTAGTAGAACATGAAGAAGATCCTCGGCAGACTGGTCGTCGCATGTACAGAAAGGGGTGTCAAGAAGTTTAAATCTGTGAAGGTATGATCTTAACCCACAATGGCCGGTGAAGAGTTGCGTCCTAAGGGTTGTAATTTTTAACTTGTTTAGAATTTGGTAGGCTTTCTTGACATCCGGAAAAAAGAGCTTTGTAGTCTCTCCTGCGACATCTTCAGTATATTTTCTCTGCCATGCGTCGAGTGTGGCTTGCCTGGTGGTTCGCCTGGCAAAGGAGAGAGGGAACGCATCGTACGTAGGTTTAACCTTGGACTTGAGCGCTGCTTCCTTGGCCAATTCGTCGGCGGCTTCATTCCCCTGTATACCAATGTGGGCCTTCACCCAGAACAAACCCAGGTTAATTTTGTGACTAGTGATGATAGTCCTGATTTTATACGCTAGGGGGTTTTCGCCTCCTTGGTCGCAGATGGCCTCGAGAGCCGATCTTGAGTCGCTAATAATATTCCCAGCTTGAATTTTCCTTTTAACCATGAACTCTGCTGCACCAAGTATAGCGACAAGTTCCGCCTGAAACACACTGCAGTAATCGGCGAGCTTGTACTTCATGGAGTGAGTTTGTAGTTCGCCAGGCCAGCATGAGACCGCTGCTCCGACCTTGCCCTCGATCTTGCTTCCGTCGGTGAAAAGTTTGATCCCTGTGTCCACGATAGCACTGATATCGTCTTCTGAGTTGAGGGAGGCAAAAATGAGCCGCTTCCTCTCCGCTGGGTGGGGTAGGTCGAAGGGGCTCATTCTCGCCTCCAGCTCTCTACCCGGCAATGTGTCTAGTGGTCGTCCGCGCTTGAGTTCGTATAGGGCCGCGTTTTCTCTTGCCCTCAGATCCAGAGGGATTATGCGAGCCAGCAGGGCACTGGCGACCATTGACGTGGTCCTGTGCGCCCGACAGATTGACAGGGCAAACATACGGGTCAATTGGTTAAGGCGCTTTGTAAAGTAATCCCTGTTAGTTGATGCGGCCCAGACGCTAGAGGCGTAGAGAATGACAGGCTCTACTGCAGCGATGAACAGTAGCCTGGTTATCTCAGGATTTAGGCCCCAGGAAGTCTTGACGGCACGCGATAACATTTTATGGATGTTGACAGCTTTCCTGGCTACATTCTCGAGATGGGGGGAGAAAGTAAGTGACTTGTCTATTGTTAGCCCCAAAATCTTGATATTGTCAGACAGGGTTACCTGGCAGCCGTCAAACACGATTCTGGGTGTGTCGAACTTTAGCTTGCGCGTGATAACCACTGCCTGAGTCTTCTGTAGTGCGAACCTTAGCTTGGCACTTCTTCCCCACTCGGACACCACTTTCAGCGCCGCGTTCATTTGTTGCTCGACTGCCAAGCCCGTGTTTCCGACCGCGACGATCAGGATGTCGTCGGCGAAAGCCTGGATGTGGGCTTCAAGGGACTCCGCAGACTTCATTAAGGGGTCCATTTGTATGTTCCAAAACAAGGGTCCACAGATGGAGCCCTGGACGCATCCCTTGTTAGTCGGCCTAGTTATGTCCTCTCCTAAATAGCGCAGGCTTATGCACCTGTCGTTCAGGTAACTGGTAACGACTCGCATTATAGTTTTGTCTACTCTGTTTTGGAACAGCTGTTTTAGTATTAGTGGCCACCAGCAGTTATCAAAAGCGCCTTCGATGTCTAACGACGCAATTGCGACAATCTTTTTGGCCTTGACTGCTGTTTTAACGATTTGGATTGCGTCGTATAGCGCATCTTCGGTCCCTACTTGTGGGGTAAAGCCGTATTGACGCGGACTTAGTCTCCCCTCGCTTCCCAGATTCCAGGAAATCCTGGTGGCGAGCATCTTCTCCATGACTTTGCCCAAGACCGGCAGGAGTCCGATTGGTCTGTATGACTTTGGGACTGAGTAGTCTTCTTTGCCAGGCTTGGGTATAATCTTGACTGTGGCTGCTTTCCACATTTTAGGGAAATAACCTTGATGAAGACAGAGGTTGAAGATAGCGAGTTGTAGATCCGGATGAGCAATGTAGGACCAGTGGCAGATGTCTGAAGTGAGGCCGTCCGCGCCAGGAGATTTCTTGGGGCACATTCCACCGTAAACTGCTGTTAGCTCACAGTGTTGGAATGCCTTGCCGTCGTCCGGGTATTCCCCATCGCTGTCGATGATGTTAAGCACTTGGGCGGCAGCTCGTCTGACTACCTGTTGCTCTTCTGTGTCAGTGCTTGTGTCATCAAGGGGGAAGAATGATGCAGCCAGGAGTTCGGCTGAGTCCCGTGGAGTTAGGAGATGGTCGTTGGGCGATGATCTTAATAATTGGTCGGCCTTGTTTTTGCTGCAGATCTTTAAGACTCTGTAAGATCTTTGCCAGACTGTCTCTTTAGTTTCCCCAGTGCAGAAGTCTTTCCAGCTTTTCGTTCTCGCGTCCTGAATCATAATCTTGTACTCCTCTTTGAGTTTAAGGTATTCGCTGATTACGTTTGCCTTCCTGCGCTGGTTGGCCTTCCCGATGCTCCTTCTCGCTCTGACAACCTCTGCCTTTTTTGTTGTGAGCTCCGGAGTCCACCACTTAATTTTAGGGTATGGTCTCTCAACTGGGATCAAAGGGCAAGTTGATGAGATTGCATTCCTGATGGCTGTCGTGTATTGCTCGATTAGATTGTCGATTTCCGATAATGAAGTTTCGTTGACTTTTTCGACCGTGATTTGTAGTTTGTCCAGGGTGTCAACTAGTTCTGCTCGGAAGGATGGCCAGTCGGCTTTCTTAGTGTTAAAGATTCTGGTTGACGTCCTTGGGGTTGGAGTGATAGTTCTTCCACACGCGATCTCGAACTCGACCCAACGATGGTCGGATAGAGTGCTGACATCGGTGTGAACCTTCCAGGTTGTGACTTTGTCCAGTAGTGAGGCGGAGGAGACTGTCACGTCGACTATGCTAGTGCAAAGAGTGTCGCCGCGGTATGTGTGGAATGTAGGAGTGCTGCCTTCATTTAGAACATGGAGATTCGCCTGCATGATGAAGTCCATGTACGACAAGCCCCTTCTCCCATCCCTTTGGCATCCCCACCAGGTGCTTGACGCGTTTACGTCGCCGCCGATGATAATATCTTCAGTGTTGAGTTTGACAATTATGGCCAGTAGATTGGTAATATCTGCGTCGATATCTAATAATTTATCGAGATACACACTCACTACGCCTATCCGCCTACAGCCTTTTTTTACGATACATGCAACTATGGTCTCAGATACTAGTTCGCTGTTTTCAATAATTTCAAGGTTAGGATCGATGAGGACGACAGCCGCGCGGACAGGTTTGTCTCTATTGTTAGTTTGCTTCTGGATAACTCTAAGAGGACCCGCAGAGATATGTGCCTTAGCACCGACGTAGGGCTCCGACAGAAGCACTATCGAGATGTTCCTGCGAGTTGCAGAAAGGAGGCACTCCTGCATTGCAGCCGAGCCCCTACCTAGGTTGACCTGGGCAAACCTTAGTGTACCGTGTTCCTGAGTTTCCTGGGTGTTAAGTGGGCCATCCTCAGCAGTAACTTACTGCTAGTCGAGATATTCGGTCCCACTTCTGCCACTCAGGGCACTCTGTGCTGTATGCGGGATGGGAATGTCCGAGTCGAGTCGTCCCAGCAGACCTACAGTGGGTGCAGGTGGGGGCGTCGTTTCGACGCTGGCAGTCACGGGTGTCGTGATTTTCGGCACAGTAGCCACAGGTTGGAGCTTCTGCTTTGCATTCGCTAGCTCTGTGAGCATAGCCCATGCACTTGAAACACTGCAGAAGTGGGCTTTGATCGACCGCAGGCACGATCTGGTACCCCAGTTTCACCCGCGTGTCGTTCAGCCTGCTCCAAACCTGTGGCGATACCTCGACTATAGCGTTGGTGAGAAGGCTGTTGCGCCCCTTGGTCCTTCTGATGACCCTTATCCTCAGCTGGTCCTCGGTGAGGTCCTTGAGCTTGGTCGTATTCTGTTTAATAAGGGCCTCCCCGATCCGTGCGTCTGATAGGTCGGCAGTAACACCTATTAGTCGCAGGAGAGGCCTCCTATCCTTTGGCTGCGACACCGTGAGCTTTGAGGATTTAGTCCGGATCTCCTGCGCGAGGTGTTCGCGGTCTTCCTTGGACTCACAATTAACTATCACTCTCTGTTTGCTGACCTTGCGCATCCCACTCACGCCCACTCCCAGACCGACCACATCGATTTTCTTTTTAATGTCCTCCATCACATCATTGCTGGTGTGATGGGGAATTGCAGATTCAACCAGTATCGGGAACTTAGGTCTCAGCATAGCCTCCCTGTATGAGGCTATGCGAGTCCCATTCCCGCCGTCTGGAGGAGCAGTGCGTCGGCTGGAAGTTTCAGGGTGTGGGTGGTAAGCACACAGGTCAGTGTTTTGCGAACAGAGAGAATGTAGTTCCTTTCCTGGGTGTTGCGGGACTGGGCCCTGGATCATGAGGGCTTCTATTGCGGCCAGCTTGGTTTGCACTTCAGCAATCGCCACTTCAGTGCCAAGTCCAGATCCCTGCTCCTGCATCTGATGCACCATGCCAACCTGACCCATCTCTTTAATTTGATCGACGTTGCTCCCGATCTCTTTGAGGTGGGACTTCACCGGTTTAACCACCTCAAGGAGGTCTTCCAGAAGTTCAGACCTGCTCGGTGGTGTGACCTCGCGTCGACTGTGAAGCTTGGTGATATCGTCCTTTATGGTTCTCAGCTCTGCCATTAAGGGTTTGACAGCTTCCGCAAATGCGTCCGTATTCAGTGTGACTGGAGTTGGAATCTCGTGCGCATTTGGTTTGTCAGCTGTTCTGGCGAGTGACTTTAGCATGATGTTGACATCAGCAATCTCAGCTCGCAAAACATCTATCCGGGCGCTAAGTTCCTGCACCATACCCGCGGATTGTTTAGTGTCGCTCGGCTCGGACAATGCCTGTCGCATGGAGTTCAGCGTTTCCTCAAACGAGATTAGCTGAGTTTCTATGGCTGAAATGCTTGCAATTGGAGCGGCCATTTCAAAACTCAGCCATCCCCAGATCGCTTCAACCCTGTCGTGAGTGGAGGTTAACAGGTCGTGGGTGTCTTGTAACCTACAGGAGTGACCACTGGCAATGTCGGAGATCTGCTTAAAGTGGGCGCGCTCGGCTCTGACAGCGTCTTTTGCCGCTCGCGTCCTCTCCTGCTCAAGAGCAACCCTGTGCCTGGACCTGCTATCCGCAATAGAGAGCACTAACTCGTATAGGCTCTGCAGGCTGTCAATGGCTTCTGTTTTGTACTCTCTCTTAATATTACCTGAGCGTTCCAATGCCAGTTTGCCAGCCTGCAAGAGCTCGTTAGCTCTCTTTGTTGCCAGGTCCATGGCCAATCCTGTTCCAGCAATGCTAGATCGTCTGCTGGCGGCTGATGCCACGCTTTCCAAGTCGGACCATTCCTCCCCCGCTCTGGGTGTTGTTTCCGATTGAAGGAGCCGGTCTATGAGGTACGTGACTCGACTTCCCCGGGTGTAGCAGGGGCGACAGGTAGCTCCGCCGGATTTGCTGGACCCTTGAGGGTGTCGGATGGCGACGGTCTTTGTATCAAGGGCTCGCTGTCAAGGGGCTCCCTCAATGGATCTGCTTCCCTTATTGCCTCGGCTTGGGCTGCGAGAATCGCTTGCCTCCGCAGCGGGATCGGCGGGAGCGGCTTCGCTGCTTTTTGTGACCCCCTAGAGGTGGCCGAAGAGGGGCCGGACCGTTTGGATCCTTTAGAGGACTGGAAGGAAGAAGGGGGATTGACATCCATTAAGGGGCCGGACCGTTGGGATCCCCTGGAGGATAGGTTGGAGTAAGGGGGGTTTAGATCTACGGAGGAATCCTTCGAGGTAGCCGAAGAGTCCTTCGCAGAAACACCGGATCCCTTTGAGGGAGGTGGAGAAGATGAACCTGACCTCTGCGACATGATGGAGTGAGGGTTTAATCAAGCCGGTATGAGGAGATTCCACCACAGACACCAACAGCAAAGTCTCGACTTCGTACGACCAGCGGTGTCAAAGTTGTTGGGCAAACAAATGTTGCTCACCCAAAAGCCGCTGCCGTTGCCCTGTAAGTGTAGAGAATCGGCTGCTGTTGTCGATGCTGAAAACCGCAGCGCTCTACGACGCAGCAGTCCAGAGATATACCAGTGCAAAGTTCGGGATACAAGTGTATCCCTGTTATCGGACGGGGATATCCCAGGAACTAAACGTCGCAGAGTTTCGCGGAAAAAGTTGTAGTGCTTGTAATCGGATGCGCTACAATACCCGTATTTTTAATGTTAAAAATTATAGAAAAAATTTTTCCAAAAATTTTTGAAAATTTTAAAAATTCAAAATTGGGGTGGGGGTTTAAAAAGTAGAAGGGCTTGTCAGCCGCACTGAAACAGGGTGTACGGTGAAATTCCCACGGTCGTGCGGGCAATAGGGCCCAATCTGTAGCAGTCCCAAAAAAGGACAATTTTTGGTCCACCAGTCCCAGAGAACTTTGGGACTGCGACAACTCGGTCCCCAGACGTCGCAGGAGCACGAGAAAAAGAGCAACGTGCTTGCTGGGAGTTCTTCCACCTGATTCCGCAGAAAAATCGATATAAAAATTTTATCCCTCGTAGAGGCCTACGAGTGGTCGGATGTCGTAGACCAGGTCCCTACGATGCCAGTGAAGTGATTCCCGTCTGCCTGCGTTGCTCGGTTCCAGAGATATAGCAGTCCCTAACTTTATGGACCACGGTCCTTGTAGTCCAGCAAAATTTAGGGACTGATTTTACTCCGGATCCCGTAGGCCTAGAGAAGTGGGAAAAGCACTAGGTTGAAGAGGACGACAAAAACTATGCTAGACAGTGGTCAAAACCCGCAAATTCGTGAAAGTTGTCCTAGGGACGTGTGACCCCACAGGTCCACTGGAGTGGCCCCAGGCACCCCCTGAACCGAAAACGCGACGCCTGTAAGCCCTGCGGTTGTTGAGTTATCCTCGTTTAAGTGTTAGCCGATAACTTGGGCTATTGTGGTGAACGACGTTCCCGGGTCGGGAAAATCAGTATATCGGCTCCTGGGAGTGCTAGAAGCTCAGGACTTTGAGCCTGGATGGTAAGCAGGGGTTCCTGAACACGTTTGCGGGCACAAATTCCACCTTATCCCGACCGTTCCCGAGTATCCCGGAAATTCGGAAATATCAGTATATCTCCGGCAGTTTTAGTCTGATCTTCAATCTAAAAACGGTTTCGGGTAGCTAATTTTTGCCCGGATTTTTAGAAATTTAAAACTTATATAAAAATCAAATAACCCCTATTTTAAAGGGGGGGGAGTGATTGCTCAGTTTTTGGGGAATAACTTTCGTTCCTGTAATGGGAAAAAGATCATTCAACATACAATGTGTAGAGTAGGTCCGCCCGCAGGCCTCCGCTTGGTCAAAACCCACGCGCTCAATAGATTTACAAAAATATAACGTCCGAAAAAATAGAACTTTAAAACTAAATAACTTAAAAACTATATAACATAAAAATCTAAACTAAACAGCTTATAGTAGAGAGGAGTACGGCGCTTCGATTGGCGTATCCTTCTGGTCTGAATTCCCACGGGAAATTTTTCCGAGGGGGCGGATCCCGCGTGGTCGCCTTCGGAAAAACCGGAATAACTCCCTGGTTTCCCGCGGGATTTTCTCCGGAAGAGCACCAAAATGTGCGTCTCGTGAAGACCCACAAAATGAATATAATTTTACTATGGGTCACAGATCTCGTTCGGGCAGCGTATCAAGATTTATAACGAAAAACTCACTCAAGAGGTTAAGGAGATCCCGTTCGACACTGAAATCCTGTCTTTCACTGCACTGACACTTATGACACTTATATCACTTTGTGGGGCAACACGAGACGAACACTTTGACACCAAGAACACCTCTCTACGATAACTTTTGACCAACTTTTTGAATTTTTTACCGCGGAGCGCGTGGATTTCGCTGCTGTTCGTTCGAGCGGTGGCCGCAGACTGGGTTAGGTTAGGTTAGGTTAGGTTAGGTTAGGTTAGGTTAGGTTAGGTTAGGTTAGGTTAGGTTAGGTTAGGTTAGGTTAGGTTAGGTTAGGTTAGGTTAGGTTAGGTTAGGTTAGGTTAGGTTAGGTTAGGTTAGGTTAGGTTAGGTTAGGTTAGGTTAGGTTAGGTTAGGTTAGGTTAGGTTAGGTTAGGTTAGGTTAGGTTAGGTTAGGTTAGGTTAGGTTAGGTTAGGTTAGGTTAGGTTAGGTTAGGTTAGGTTAGGTTAGGTTAGGTTAGGTTAGGTTAGGTTAGGTTAGGTTAGGTTAGGTTAGGTTAGGTTAGGTTAGGTTAGGTTAGGTTAGGTTAGGTTAGGTTAGGTTAGGTTAGGTTAGGTTAGGTTAGGTTAGGTTAGGTTAGGTTAGGTTAGGTTAGGTTAGGTTAGGTTAGGTTAGGTTAGGTTAGGTTAGGTTAGGTTAGGTTAGGTTAGGTTAGGTTAGGTTAGGTTAGGTTAGGTTAGGTTAGGTTAGGTTAGGTTAGGTTAGGTTAGGTTAGGTTAGGTTAGGTTAGGTTAGGTTAGGTTAGGTTAGGTTAGGTTAGGTTAGGTTAGGTTAGGTTAGGTTAGGTTAGGTTAGGTTAGGTTAGGTTAGGTTAGGTTAGGTTAGGTTAGGTTAGGTTAGGTTAGGTTAGGTTAGGTTAGGTTAGGTTAGGTTAGGTTAGGTTAGGTTAGGTTAGGTTAGGTTAGGTTAGGTTAGGTTAGGTTAGGTTAGGTTAGGTTAGGTTAGGTTAGGTTAGGTTAGGTTAGGTTAGGTTAGGTTAGGTTAGGTTAGGTTAGGTTAGGTTAGGTTAGGTTAGGTTAGGTTAGGTTAGGTTAGGTTAGGTTAGGTTAGGTTAGGTTAGGTTAGGTTAGGTTAGGTTAGGTTAGGTTAGGTTAGGTTAGGTTAGGTTAGGTTAGGTTAGGTTAGGTTAGGTTAGGTTAGGTTAGGTTAGGTTAGGTTAGGTTAGGTTAGGTTAGGTTAGGTTAGGTTAGGTTAGGTTAGGTTAGGTTAGGTTAGGTTAGGTTAGGTTAGGTTAGGTTAGGTTAGGTTAGGTTTTTTTTTTTTTTTTTTTTTTTTTTTTCCTGTCCGGGCGCTGAGGCCCGGCCCGCGAGCTAAACTACATCTGTTTATTATGATGTACCATTTTATACACTCTTTATTAAATAAACCAAATAAAAGTATTTTATTTCTGTACAATGTGCTTAAAACTAGGCTTAAACTAACTTACTAACTAACATGCGTTGGGGGCCACCTAGACATAAACTTGTAATAAAGTTTGCGCAGGCGGCCCCCAAGTTTGCATGCAATGGGAGTATGTCCTCACACATAGTGTGAGACAACTCCCATTCCTAACTAACTTATACTAACTTATACTAGCTTAACTTTATGGTTTCTGTCGAGGAGGCGCAACATTAATCGAGATTGGTGACTTCTGCGATTGTAATGATGGATAGAGCGGGTTGCGCCTCCTTCACAGAGACCTCCTGCCTCAGTAATTCAGTGTTTACTGTCTATGTTTGCATTTACTTGTTATATTATATACAATTTTTATATATTATATAGAAAAATGTCACATGGTGTGATTATGTGTCTTAATTTTTTATGGTACATTTTACCTTTATGAGCCCTTAGAAAGATTTACAATCTGCTTTTCATTTAGCCATGTTATTATACATATATTTTAAAACTATACATCTTGACCACATTTATACATGTTACTTTTAGAGCGACAATTATATTAATTACAATGTGTTGGTCTTTTACACTCAACAAGTATTACATTTTCCAATAATTCGTCCTATGAACCTGTTAGTCAGGTTGGGAGGGACAGTATGGTTGTCCCAGTTTGCGCTTTGCGCTCTACGACATAGTCAGTACAGTATTAATTGTTTGATCATTCGGTTATGTAAGTTCAGTTTGTACTAAGAGGACT
Organism: Apeira syringaria; assembly: GCA_934044485.1. Taxonomy (NCBI): domain Eukaryota; kingdom Metazoa; phylum Arthropoda; class Insecta; order Lepidoptera; family Geometridae; genus Apeira; species Apeira syringaria. The sequence goes on from OW203654.1 coordinate 37,632,555, forward strand.
GGGTAACAGTGGACCCATTGGCTTGTGCCGCTATGAGGGCAGCCGCCTCCGCAAATTCCAAAAATGCTATACGGTACCTATCGTCATCGATAATATTTGCCAGACTATCAGCAGAAATGGTGTTACCAATTAAGGATTCACAGTCGAACCTGCGGACAGCGAATCTGGGGCATTCGGTGATAATATGTACTATAGATTCCTCCGTGACATCATCACATGTACAGTAAGGCGAGGTGGTGAGCTTGAATCTAAATAAGTAGGCTCGAAAGCCTCCGTGTCCGGTCATTAGTTGAGCCCGCAGATTCGTCATCTTCAGGTTCGAGAGGATTTTATACGCTCTTTTGGCATTGGGGAAATACAATTTCGTAATGCTTCCTGTCTCTGACGCTGAGTATCTGCTCTGCCATCGCTGCACGGTTTTTTCCCTGGTGAGGCGCTTGGCGAAGGACAGAGGGAAGGCGTCATACGGAGCTCTTTGTTTGTTATTCAGAGCGGCGTGTTTTGCCAACTCGTCCGCTCGTTCATTTCCGGTGATTCCAGAATGTGAGCGTACCCAATAAAATGTTATATTTCCACCCGTCTGTTCAATTGTGGCCACCGTATTCCTTATTTCTTGTGCTAATGGGTGGAGAGAGTTCGGATCTGATACACTCTCCAGAGCCGAGCGTGCGTCACAAAAAATATTGGCACTGTTGAAATTGGGTGATAGTTGTGTTAACTGTAAAGCCTTTAGTATTGCGAACATCTCCGCCTGATACACGCTATTATAGTCTTCTAGTCTGAAGAGGGATTTCCCGATTTCTTCGTTTCCCAAACGAATAGTCAGGGCTCCTCCGACTTTATCTTCCACTTTGCTGCCATCGGTAAAGATTCTTGGATGGTCGTTTTCGATCTCATCAAGGTCTTCTTCCTTTTCAATTGATTGAAATAAGATTTTCCTTCTGTCTGCAGGATGCGGTAAGTGGGAAGGATTTATCCTAGTTTGAAGTGGTCTGTCCGGAAGTTCGTCAATTGTACCAGTCTTTTTGATAGTGTATAACAGCTTATGCTCTAAAACTCTCAGGTCGAGGGGTATTATCCGAGCTAGTGTCACTCCTGATGTTAGGGATATAGTTCTGTGAGCTTTTGCAATTCTTATCGAAAAAGTTCTGGTTATCCTGTCCAGTTTCTTTTGCGCGTATGTTTTCTCCGCTATCTCCCCCCATGCTCCTGCGGCGTATAGCACCGTGGGTTCAACTACGGCTAGGTATATCGTCCTTATAATGTTGGAGTTGAGACCCCATTGTGCTCTGGCCGCCCGCGAAACCATTTTATATAGTTTGCACGTTTTTAGGTACACACTATCCAGGTGCTTGGAGAAGTTTAGCTGCCTGTCTATGTGTAGTCCTAAGACCTTGATGTTTTCGGAGTAGTTAATTTCTGTGTCTCCTAGGTAGAGTTTTGGTTTTTCAAATTTGAGCTTCTTTGTAAGTAGAATTGCTTGAGTTTTGTTAGCAGCAAATTCCATCTTACTGGCTTCAGCCCATTTCATCACCTCACAAAGTACAAGGTTTGTCTTGGGCTCGATGTCTTCCTTGGTGTGGCCTTTCGTTATTATCAAAATGTCATCCGCAAATGCCTGCATATGGATGCCAATTTTTTCCGCCGTGCGTAGGAGGGGGTCCATCTGAATGTTCCAGAGTGTGGGGCCACAGGTGGATCCCTGTATGCATCCTCGCTCTGTGCGTTTTCTGACGTCCACTCCCGCGTATCGGAGTCTTATTTCTCTCTTATCCATGTAACTGTGGAGGAGTCTCTGAACAGCAGTCTCCACATTCTTCTCCTTTAGTTGGTTCAAGATGGCTGGCCACCAGGTGGCATTAAATGCTCCTTGGATGTCCAGAGAGAGTACGATGACCATTTGCTTGTCTGCAATTCCTGTCCTAATTAAGGTTATCGCATCATGGAGTGCGTCCTCAGCGCTTTTTTGCGGCGTAAAACCGTACTGCATCGGACTCATTCTGTGCCCGCGACCTAGTTGCCATTGGAGTCTATTCATGGTCAATTTTTCCAAGGTTTTCCCGAGCACAGGGATGAGTCCGATCGGGCGGTACGCTCGAGGCTCGGATGCATCCTTGTCGGGCTTCTGGATTAAACGTATTACTGCGATCTTCCATTTATCTGGGAAATACCCTCCTCGTAAGCATTTATTATACATGCCCAAAGTAGTCTCCGGGTTCGCCTGATAGGCTTTTGCGCAGATGTCGGCGCCCAGTCCATCAAGACCCGGGGATTTATTTGGATCCATTCCTCGTAATACCGTTTGTAGTTCTTGGTGGGTAAATAGTTGAACCTCATCTGACGTTTGTCTTAGATATTCTTCATGGGCCGTGATTGTCTCTCTCAGTCTTGTCTGAACCTCTGTTTCCGTTTCGGTGTCGTCATCGGGATAGAACTCGGAAGCTAGGAGGTTTGCGGATTCGAGGGCATTCAGAGTTGTTCCATCTGTTGGTGATTTCAAGAGGTGATCAATGCACTTCTTCGAACAGTTTTTTATGATTCTGTAGGATTTTCTCCAGACATCCTCGATGTTTTGTCCCGTGCAGAATTCTTTCCAACTGTTCGTCATTGTGTTTTCCATTACTTTTTTGTAGTCCTCTTTAGTTTGCAAGTATAGAGTAATCACCTCTTCTCGCCGGTTAGGTCTTGCGTTTCTTATTTGTCCTCGCATTTGCCTTACTTTCCTTTTGAGTTCGGTGAGTTCCTCATTCCACCATGGTCGGCCGGGATTTTTCTTCTGTCCAATGGGCGGAATTGTTCCTTTACAAGCTGTATGTATCGCACTCTCATATCGTAGAGTTATGTCGTCGATTTCCTCTTTTGTAGGGATGGTCTCTTGTTCTCCTGAATCGTTTTCATGTAGGGTGGGTTGATCTAGGATTTCTTTCAACTTGTCCGTGAAGTCTGTCCATTTGGCTCTCTTGGTGTTATACCTCCTTGTAGTCTGTGCAATTGTTTCAGAATCCGAGTGCGTATTTAGTTGAAAGAGAATAGCTCTATGATCCGATAGACTAATAAAGTCCGGGTCTACTCTCCAGTTGTCTATTTTCGTGAGAATACCGTTGGTACAGGCGGTGACGTCGACTATACTTGAGTGCAGTTGGCTTCCACGGAATTGATAGTAGGTAGGCTCATTTCCCTGATTAAGGATGTGTGCTCCCAATTCGTTGATGGTGTCGACAAAGGCTTCTCCCCTCGTATCCTCCGCCTCACAGCCCCACCATGGGCTGGAAGCATTTATGTCGCCACCAATAATGCAGTGTGATCCAAGTGTTTGGGTCATCCTCGTCAGTGCTGCCAGGTGGGGTTCCATGTCACTTCGCCCTTGCATGTAGACACTGATGATTCCTAACTTAAGTGACCCGAGGGACACTGCAATGCCTGAGACATTAGGTGTTAATTGCTGCTGGCTTATTGTGATATCTACCCTATTATCGATGACGACGATAGCCGCCTTGACCGGATTTTCAGCGTCACCGTGAAATTGAGCTACTCGGTAATTTGTGGTTAACCTGCCGCTGGCGCCCACATAGGGCTCCTGGAGCATCATTATCGCTATACCCGAACGTTCCGCAGCGTGTATGCATTCCTGGGTCGCGTTGTATCCGCGGCCCAGGTTTGCCTGCACGAATTTGATTAGCCTAGAGTGAACTGCCGGGGTGCCCTTAGCAATAACTTACACCAGCTCTCGCTAGCCGGTCCCAGTTAACCCATTCAGGGCAGCTTGCGCTGTAAGCTGGGTGGCTACATCTGGCTTCGGCTACTTGCTTGGCACTGCAGTTTGTGCAGCGCGGGGCCCCTTCCCTGTTAGTGCAGTCTCTGGTTTCATGGGCCGCTGAGCAATAACCGCATCTCGCCTCCGGAGCCTTGCACTCTCTAGCGCGGTGGGAGAAGCCAAGGCACCGGAAACATTGGAGTAGCGGGGACTGATCGACCGCCGTCACTACCTGGTATCCCAGGCGGATCCTTTGATCGCGCAAGGCGTTCCAGATTTCTGGACCGCATTCCACTATAATATTCTGCACCTGGTTATGGCGTCCTTTTGTGCGCCTTACAACACTTAGGGCTTGGTTGCTCTGTGGTATGCCACCAACCAAGTCCGAGTTTTGTTTAAGGATCGCCTCCCTGATTCGGGCGTCGTCCATACCAGGTACAACTCCAAGCAGCCTTAGTAGAGGTTTCTTTGGGGGGGGTACAGTGACCGTAAGGCCCCCGCTTTCCCTAATGGCGTTTTCCATCAGCTGTCTTTCCTGTATAGAATTGACGGTTATGGCTACTTTGCCATTTTTGCACCTTCGGACTCCGGCGATTCCCACACCCATCTGCACCACATCTACGTCGTGTTTTATCTTTTCTACGACTTGAAGTCCCGTGTGGTGAGGATCGATTGACTCGACCAAGATTGTGTGTTTCGGAACCGCCGGTATTTCCTTGGGTGGAGGTTGGGTTATGGCATCACGGCGCGCAGCTCTTCTGGGGCGCACCAGTTGCCATTTCCCTCCCTCGTCATCCTCGGGGGGGAGGAGGCCAGTTACGTCAACCGGCGCCGGTCTATTCTGTGTGACGTCGGCCTGCAGATTTTCGACTAAGTCCAGAAGCAGCTTTGACGTGGTGGCCAGATTAGAGCCCGCCAGGTCCTGTTCACCTTTTTCGACATTGGTCGCCACACCCTCAACGAGACTTTTTACTTTGTTGATAGGTGCGACGACACTGTCCCTGGTGTATTGGTAGTGTGCCTCCATCTGTTGCGTCAAAAGCTCGAGTCTCTCAACAGTCTTGGCTTGGGCGACCTCAAGGCTCTTAATATCCACCACCTGCTGGCCCACCGATCGTTCCAGCGTGTGTGCATACTTCTTAGCCTCGAGATCAAGCTCCCGTTTGAGCCGTTGATTGTCAATCTCGAGCGAACTGTTCTGCTCCTGAAGCCTGGTGTTGATATCTTGCTGGCGGAGTATCATCTCCTGTATCCTGTGCAGTTTGATGTCAACGTACTCCTTGACTCGCCTGTTCAGGTTACCACTGGTTTTACTTGATAGTGCCACCTGGATGTCGGTTATGACCTTACAGGCCTCACCGGCCTCTCCAGGGTGCACTACCAGGTTGCCCTCCTCGTCAAGGCTCGTCAGGGACGTGTTTGACACGTGCAACGAGGGTGTTGAGCCTTCCGTCGAAGTCCTAGAGGAGGTTCCCGCCTTTTTGGAAGACACCACAGCAATCTTTCGGCCCATAAGAGGGGTCTCCCTTGCCTGCGCCAAAGCGTGGGCTTTGGTGCCTGGTGTGGTGGCACTGTCCGAGGTGGACCTCCTAAGGACCTTCGGGTTAGTACTTGTACCAGCCTTGGGTTGGCGCCTGTCCATTTTATTAGTTTATTATGTGTTCCAGGTAGACTCTACAATGAGATCGGGAGAGTTCCTGATGCGGGCTGCGTAGACACGCCAAAGGTGGTCCTGTCACCGCAAGAACGGAGTTCCAATGCTTTGGCGTTACCAAGCTACGCGCACCGAAAAAACTCTATTTAACGGACTCTATGTAGAGTCGTTTTTTGTTGACAGGATTGGAGAACTCTGCGAGCTGATGTCAGCGTTGAGAATTCCGTGCTCCTACGACCGACGGTTCCCGAGATATCCGAAGTCAAAGTTTTTTGAAATTAGATTTCAAAAAGTTTGTATTCGGAATATCTCGTGAACCAAGTGGTGCAGCGGAGCGGGAAAAACTCTGCTGTGAAGGTGAGCTCCAGGTCTTACTTCTCCAATACTTTTTTGGGCGAAATTCGATGAAAATTTTTCAAAAAATTTTCAAAAAATACAAATTTCAAATTTCGCCGAATCTGTAATCTGTGAAGGGTAATGTGTAGGGACCCTTATGGGCGACTAAACAGTCCAATCCTGATTCCGATAGGACAACCGGTTCCCGAGCTATGGCTGTCCCAAACTTTCGTGGTTCGTGGGACTGAGTCCCAACGAATTTTGGGATTCGCCCAACTCACGATCCAGGCGTCGTATCGGGAAAGGAAAAACTGTGCCGGGGTGCGCAGAGTGAGTTCTAACGCTGGGGACCACAAACCGGGACCACTTTGTGAGGTACCTCGGAGAGGCCTCCGAGCGGTTGGGTCGCGTAAAGGCCTTCACGGGGATGTTATGGAAGGAAGTTTCGCGTTTCTCAGCCCAGCGGTTCCCCAGCAATCGCTTGTCCAAAAATTGAGGGACAAAAATTTTCTTGTCCAGAGAAAATTGGACAAAGTGTAGATCGGCAACCGAGTGTCGCAGCGACGCCGGGTAAAAACCCACAGTACTGCTGCGGCCTATTCTACCCTAGACAGTGTCCAAATCTCGTAAATTCCAACTTGACCTAAAACCGCCCAAATACCACGCGGAATGGATAGAGGGGGTCTAGAGGGTGTTAAAATCGAAAACCCGAACCTTGTACGACTTGTAGTTACCGAGAAAAACCGAATTCAAATAATTTCAAAAACTGAAATTTAATTCTAAAAATTTCAAAATATTAGAAATTCGGTTTTCTCGGTCCCTAGATGAGTGGGAGGGGTCAAATTTAGGTTCCCTGAGATGGGCTAGAGCTCCTGGATGGGACTGTATCACCAGAAATGGCCTAGTCCCAGCCGTTCCCAGAGTCCCATAAAATCTGGCAAAGTTGTCCCAACTTTGTCGTTTGTTGGCCGATTTTCGATTTTTAAACGGTTTCAGGTAGGGGACAAGGAGTACAATTAAACTATAATTTCAGAAAAGCGAATTTCCCTACTACTTATGAGAAAAAGGGGGGGGAAAATTTTTCCTATTTTTGACAATATCTACCAAACCTGAAAAGATAAAATCATCCAAAATACATAGTTCTGTAGGCAGGGTCCGTCCGCAGCCTATCTCGAAGTCAAAACCCACGCGCACAATATAAGTACAAAAATATAACGAAAGAAAAAGTAGAACTTAAAAACTTAATAACTTTAAAACTATAAAACTTAAAAATCTAAACTAAACAGATAATCGTAGAGAGGAGTACGGCGCTTCGAATGGTGTATCCCACTGGTCTGAATTCCCACGGGAAATTTTTCCGAGGGGGCGGATCCCGCGTGGTCGCCTTCGGAAAAACCGGAATAACTCCCTGGTTTCCCGGGGGATTTTCTCCGGAAGGGCACCAAAATGTGCGCCTCGTGAACGCCCACACAAAGAGTATAAATTTGATATAGGTCACAGATCTCGTTTGGGCAGCGTATCAAGATTTATGAACAATAAACTCACATTTGGCCTCAAATGAGGTTAAGGAAATCCTGTTCGACACTGAAATCCTGTGTTTCACTGCACTAACACTTGTGACACTTATACCACTTTGTAGGGCGACACGAGACGAACAATTTAACACCAAGAACACCTCTCTACGATCACTTTTTACCAACTTTTTGAATTTTTTACCGCGGAGCGCGTGGATTTTGCTGCCGTTCGTTCGAGCGGTGGCCGCGGACTGAGGTTAGGTTAGGTTAGGTTAGGTTAGGTTAGGTTAGGTTAGGTTAGGTTAGGTTAGGTTAGGTTAGGTTAGGTTAGGTTAGGTTAGGTTAGGTTAGGTTAGGTTAGGTTAGGTTAGGTTAGGTTAGGTTAGGTTAGGTTAGGTTAGGTTAGGTTAGGTTAGGTTAGGTTAGGTTAGGTTAGGTTAGGTTAGGTTAGGTTAGGTTAGGTTAGGTTAGGTTAGGTTAGGTTAGGTTAGGTTAGGTTAGGTTAGGTTAGGTTAGGTTAGGTTAGGTTAGGTTAGGTTAGGTTAGGTTAGGTTAGGTTAGGTTAGGTTAGGTTAGGTTAGGTTAGGTTAGGTTAGGTTAGGTTAGGTTAGGTTAGGTTAGGTTAGGTTAGGTTAGGTTAGGTTAGGTTAGGTTAGGTTAGGTTAGGTTAGGTTAGGTTAGGTTAGGTTAGGTTAGGTTAGGTTAGGTTAGGTTAGGTTAGGTTAGGTTAGGTTAGGTTAGGTTAGGTTAGGTTAGGTTAGGTTAGGTTAGGTTAGGTTAGGTTAGGTTAGGTTAGGTTAGGTTAGGTTAGGTTAGGTTAGGTTAGGTTAGGTTAGGTTAGGTTAGGTTAGGTTAGGTTAGGTTAGGTTAGGTTAGGTTAGGTTAGGTTAGGTTAGGTTAGGTTAGGTTAGGTTAGGTTAGGTTAGGTTAGGTTAGGTTAGGTTAGGTTAGGTTAGGTTAGGTTAGGTTAGGTTAGGTTAGGTTAGGTTAGGTTAGGTTAGGTTAGGTTAGGTTAGGTTAGGTTAGGTTAGGTTAGGTTAGGTTAGGTTAGGTTAGGTTAGGTTAGGTTAGGTTAGGTTAGGTTAGGTTAGGTTAGGTTAGGTTAGGTTAGGTTAGGTTAGGTTAGGTTAGGTTAGGTTAGGTTAGGTTAGGTTAGGTTAGGTTAGGTTAGGTTAGGTTAGGTTAGGTTAGGTTAGGTTAGGTTAGGTTAGGTTAGGTTAGGTTAGGTTAGGTTAGGTTAGGTTAGGTTAGGTTAGGTTAGGTTAGGTTAGGTTAGGTTAGGTTAGGTTAGGTTAGGTTAGGTTAGGTTAGGTTAGGTTAGGTTAGGTTAGGTTAGGTTAGGTTAGGTTAGGTTAGGTTAGGTTAGGTTAGGTTAGGTTAGGTTAGGTTAGGTTAGGTTAGGTTAGGTTAGGTTAGGTTAGGTTAGGTTAGGTTAGGTTAGGTTAGGTTAGGTTAGGTTAGGTTAGGTTAGGTTAGGTTAGGTTAGGTTAGGTTAGGTTAGGTTAGGTTAGGTTAGGTTAGGTTAGGTTAGGTTAGGTTAGGTTAGGTTAGGTTAGGTTAGGTTAGGTTAGGTTAGGTTAGGTTAGGTTAGGTTAGGTTAGGTTAGGTTAGGTTAGGTTAGGTTAGGTTAGGTTAGGTTAGGTTAGGTTAGGTTAGGTTAGGTTAGGTTAGGTTAGGTTAGGTTAGGTTAGGTTAGGTTAGGTTAGGTTAGGTTAGGTTAGGTTAGGTTAGGTTAGGTTAGGTTAGGTTAGGTTAGGTTAGGTTAGGTTAGGTTAGGTTAGGTTAGGTTAGGTTAGGTTAGGTTAGGTTAGGTTAGGTTAGGTTAGGTTAGGTTAGGTTAGGTTAGGTTAGGTTAGGTTAGGTTAGGTTAGGTTAGGTTAGGTTAGGTTAGGTTAGGTTAGGTTAGGTTAGGTTAGGTTAGGTTAGGTTAGGTTAGGTTAGGTTAGGTTAGGTTAGGTTAGGTTAGGTTAGGTTAGGTTAGGTTAGGTTAGGTTAGGTTAGGTTAGGTTAGGTTAGGTTAGGTTAGGTTAGGTTAGGTTAGGTTAGGTTAGGTTAGGTTAGGTTAGGTTAGGTTAGGTTAGGTTAGGTTAGGTTAGGTTAGGTTAGGTTAGGTTAGGTTAGGTTAGGTTAGGTTAGGTTAGGTTAGGTTAGGTTAGGTTAGGTTAGGTTAGGTTAGGTTAGGTTAGGTTAGGTTAGGTTAGGTTAGGTTAGGTTAGGTTAGGTTAGGTTAGGTTAGGTTAGGTTAGGTTAGGTTAGGTTAGGTTAGGTTAGGTTAGGTTAGGTTAGGTTAGGTTAGGTTAGGTTAGGTTAGGTTAGGTTAGGTTAGGTTAGGTTAGGTTAGGTTAGGTTAGGTTAGGTTAGGTTAGGTTAGGTTAGGTTAGGTTAGGTTAGGTTAGGTTAGGTTAGGTTAGGTTAGGTTAGGTTAGGTTAGGTTAGGTTAGGTTAGGTTAGGTTAGGTTAGGTTAGGTTAGGTTAGGTTAGGTTAGGTTAGGTTAGGTTAGGTTAGGTTAGGTTAGGTTAGGTTAGGTTAGGTTAGGTTAGGTTAGGTTAGGTTAGGTTAGGTTAGGTTAGGTTAGGTTAGGTTAGGTTAGGTTAGGTTAGGTTAGGTTAGGTTAGGTTAGGTTAGGTTAGGTTAGGTTAGGTTAGGTTAGGTTAGGTTAGGTTAGGTTAGGTTAGGTTAGGTTAGGTTAGGTTAGGTTAGGTTAGGTTAGGTTAGGTTAGGTTAGGTTAGGTTAGGTTAGGTTAGGTTAGGTTAGGTTAGGTTAGGTTAGGTTAGGTTAGGTTAGGTTAGGTTAGGTTAGGTTAGGTTAGGTTAGGTTAGGTTAGGTTAGGTTAGGTTAGGTTAGGTTAGGTTAGGTTAGGTTAGGTTAGGTTAGGTTAGGTTAGGTTAGGTTAGGTTAGGTTAGGTTAGGTTAGGTTAGGTTAGGTTAGGTTAGGTTAGGTTAGGTTAGGTTAGGTTAGGTTAGGTTAGGTTAGGTTAGGTTAGGTTAGGTTAGGTTAGGTTAGGTTAGGTTAGGTTAGGTTAGGTTAGGTTAGGTTAGGTTAGGTTAGGTTAGGTTAGGTTAGGTTAGGTTAGGTTAGGTTAGGTTAGGTTAGGTTAGGTTAGGTTAGGTTAGGTTAGGTTAGGTTAGGTTAGGTTAGGTTAGGTTAGGTTAGGTTAGGTTAGGTTAGGTTAGGTTAGGTTAGGTTAGGTTAGGTTAGGTTAGGTTAGGTTAGGTTAGGTTAGGTTAGGTTAGGTTAGGTTAGGTTAGGTTAGGTTAGGTTAGGTTAGGTTAGGTTAGGTTAGGTTAGGTTAGGTTAGGTTAGGTTAGGTTAGGTTAGGTTAGGTTAGGTTAGGTTAGGTTAGGTTAGGTTAGGTTAGGTTAGGTTAGGTTAGGTTAGGTTAGGTTAGGTTAGGTTAGGTTAGGTTAGGTTAGGTTAGGTTAGGTTAGGTTAGGTTAGGTTAGGTTAGGTTAGGTTAGGTTAGGTTAGGTTAGGTTAGGTTAGGTTAGGTTAGGTTAGGTTAGGTTAGGTTAGGTTAGGTTAGGTTAGGTTAGGTTAGGTTAGGTTAGGTTAGGTTAGGTTAGGTTAGGTTAGGTTAGGTTAGGTTAGGTTAGGTTAGGTTAGGTTAGGTTAGGTTAGGTTAGGTTAGGTTAGGTTAGGTTAGGTTAGGTTAGGTTAGGTTAGGTTAGGTTAGGTTAGGTTAGGTTAGGTTAGGTTAGGTTAGGTTAGGTTAGGTTAGGTTAGGTTAGGTTAGGTTAGGTTAGGTTAGGTTAGGTTAGGTTAGGTTAGGTTAGGTTAGGTTAGGTTAGGTTAGGTTAGGTTAGGTTAGGTTAGGTTAGGTTAGGTTAGGTTAGGTTAGGTTAGGTTAGGTTAGGTTAGGTTAGGTTAGGTTAGGTTAGGTTAGGTTAGGTTAGGTTAGGTTAGGTTAGGTTAGGTTAGGTTAGGTTAGGTTAGGTTAGGTTAGGTTAGGTTAGGTTAGGTTAGGTTAGGTTAGGTTAGGTTAGGTTAGGTTAGGTTAGGTTAGGTTAGGTTAGGTTAGGTTAGGTTAGGTTAGGTTAGGTTAGGTTAGGTTAGGTTAGGTTAGGTTAGGTTAGGTTAGGTTAGGTTAGGTTAGGTTAGGTTAGGTTAGGTTAGGTTAGGTTAGGTTAGGTTAGGTTAGGTTAGGTTAGGTTAGGTTAGGTTAGGTTAGGTTAGGTTAGGTTAGGTTAGGTTAGGTTAGGTTAGGTTAGGTTAGGTTAGGTTAGGTTAGGTTAGGTTAGGTTAGGTTAGGTTAGGTTAGGTTAGGTTAGGTTAGGTTAGGTTAGGTTAGGTTAGGTTAGGTTAGGTTAGGTTAGGTTAGGTTAGGTTAGGTTAGGTTAGGTTAGGTTAGGTTAGGTTAGGTTAGGTTAGGTTAGGTTAGGTTAGGTTAGGTTAGGTTAGGTTAGGTTAGGTTAGGTTAGGTTAGGTTAGGTTAGGTTAGGTTAGGTTAGGTTAGGTTAGGTTAGGTTAGGTTAGGTTAGGTTAGGTTAGGTTAGGTTAGGTTAGGTTAGGTTAGGTTAGGTTAGGTTAGGTTAGGTTAGGTTAGGTTAGGTTAGGTTAGGTTAGGTTAGGTTAGGTTAGGTTAGGTTAGGTTAGGTTAGGTTAGGTTAGGTTAGGTTAGGTTAGGTTAGGTTAGGTTAGGTTAGGTTAGGTTAGGTTAGGTTAGGTTAGGTTAGGTTAGGTTAGGTTAGGTTAGGTTAGGTTAGGTTAGGTTAGGTTAGGTTAGGTTAGGTTAGGTTAGGTTAGGTTAGGTTAGGTTAGGTTAGGTTAGGTTAGGTTAGGTTAGGTTAGGTTAGGTTAGGTTAGGTTAGGTTAGGTTAGGTTAGGTTAGGTTAGGTTAGGTTAGGTTAGGTTAGGTTAGGTTAGGTTAGGTTAGGTTAGGTTAGGTTAGGTTAGGTTAGGTTAGGTTAGGTTAGGTTAGGTTAGGTTAGGTTAGGTTAGGTTAGGTTAGGTTAGGTTAGGTTAGGTTAGGTTAGGTTAGGTTAGGTTAGGTTAGGTTAGGTTAGGTTAGGTTAGGTTAGGTTAGGTTAGGTTAGGTTAGGTTAGGTTAGGTTAGGTTAGGTTAGGTTAGGTTAGGTTAGGTTAGGTTAGGTTAGGTTAGGTTAGGTTAGGTTAGGTTAGGTTAGGTTAGGTTAGGTTAGGTTAGGTTAGGTTAGGTTAGGTTAGGTTAGGTTAGGTTAGGTTAGGTTAGGTTAGGTTAGGTTAGGTTAGGTTAGGTTAGGTTAGGTTAGGTTAGGTTAGGTTAGGTTAGGTTAGGTTAGGTTAGGTTAGGTTAGGTTAGGTTAGGTTAGGTTAGGTTAGGTTAGGTTAGGTTAGGTTAGGTTAGGTTAGGTTAGGTTAGGTTAGGTTAGGTTAGGTTAGGTTAGGTTAGGTTAGGTTAGGTTAGGTTAGGTTAGGTTAGGTTAGGTTAGGTTAGGTTAGGTTAGGTTAGGTTAGGTTAGGTTAGGTTAGGTTAGGTTAGGTTAGGTTAGGTTAGGTTAGGTTAGGTTAGGTTAGGTTAGGTTAGGTTAGGTTAGGTTAGGTTAGGTTAGGTTAGGTTAGGTTAGGTTAGGTTAGGTTAGGTTAGGTTAGGTTAGGTTAGGTTAGGTTAGGTTAGGTTAGGTTAGGTTAGGTTAGGTTAGGTTAGGTTAGGTTAGGTTAGGTTAGGTTAGGTTAGGTTAGGTTAGGTTAGGTTAGGTTAGGTTAGGTTAGGTTAGGTTAGGTTAGGTTAGGTTAGGTTAGGTTAGGTTAGGTTAGGTTAGGTTAGGTTAGGTTAGGTTAGGTTAGGTTAGGTTAGGTTAGGTTAGGTTAGGTTAGGTTAGGTTAGGTTAGGTTAGGTTAGGTTAGGTTAGGTTAGGTTAGGTTAGGTTAGGTTAGGTTAGGTTAGGTTAGGTTAGGTTAGGTTAGGTTAGGTTAGGTTAGGTTAGGTTAGGTTAGGTTAGGTTAGGTTAGGTTAGGTTAGGTTAGGTTAGGTTAGGTTAGGTTAGGTTAGGTTAGGTTAGGTTAGGTTAGGTTAGGTTAGGTTAGGTTAGGTTAGGTTAGGTTAGGTTAGGTTAGGTTAGGTTAGGTTAGGTTAGGTTAGGTTAGGTTAGGTTAGGTTAGGTTAGGTTAGGTTAGGTTAGGTTAGGTTAGGTTAGGTTAGGTTAGGTTAGGTTAGGTTAGGTTAGGTTAGGTTAGGTTAGGTTAGGTTAGGTTAGGTTAGGTTAGGTTAGGTTAGGTTAGGTTAGGTTAGGTTAGGTTAGGTTAGGTTAGGTTAGGTTAGGTTAGGTTAGGTTAGGTTAGGTTAGGTTAGGTTAGGTTAGGTTAGGTTAGGTTAGGTTAGGTTAGGTTAGGTTAGGTTAGGTTAGGTTAGGTTAGGTTAGGTTAGGTTAGGTTAGGTTAGGTTAGGTTAGGTTAGGTTAGGTTAGGTTAGGTTAGGTTAGGTTAGGTTAGGTTAGGTTAGGTTAGGTTAGGTTAGGTTAGGTTAGGTTAGGTTAGGTTAGGTTAGGTTAGGTTAGGTTAGGTTAGGTTAGGTTAGGTTAGGTTAGGTTAGGTTAGGTTAGGTTAGGTTAGGTTAGGTTAGGTTAGGTTAGGTTAGGTTAGGTTAGGTTAGGTTAGGTTAGGTTAGGTTAGGTTAGGTTAGGTTAGGTTAGGTTAGGTTAGGTTAGGTTAGGTTAGGTTAGGTTAGGTTAGGTTAGGTTAGGTTAGGTTAGGTTAGGTTAGGTTAGGTTCGGTTAGGTTAGGTTAGGTTAGGTTAGGTTAGGTTAGGTTAGGTTAGGTTAGGTTAGGTTAGGTTAGGTTAGGTTAGGTTAGGTTAGGTTAGGTTAGGTTAGGTTAGGTTAGGTTAGGTTAGGTTAGGTTAGGTTAGGTTAGGTTAGGTTAGGTTAGGTTAGGTTAGGTTAGGTTAGGTTAGGTTAGGTTAGGTTAGGTTAGGTTAGGTTAGGTTAGGTTAGGTTAGGTTAGGTTAGGTTAGGTTAGGTTAGGTTAGGTTAGGTTAGGTTAGGTTAGGTTAGGTTAGGTTAGGTTAGGTTAGGTTAGGTTAGGTTAGGTTAGGTTAGGTTAGGTTAGGTTAGGTTAGGTTAGGTTAGGTTAGGTTAGGTTAGGTTAGGTTAGGTTAGGTTAGGTTAGGTTAGGTTAGGTTAGGTTAGGTTAGGTTAGGTTAGGTTAGGTTAGGTTAGGTTAGGTTAGGTTAGGTTAGGTTAGGTTAGGTTAGGTTAGGTTAGGTTAGGTTAGGTTAGGTTAGGTTAGGTTAGGTTAGGTTAGGTTAGGTTAGGTTAGGTTAGGTTAGGTTAGGTTAGGTTAGGTTAGGTTAGGTTAGGTTAGGTTAGGTTAGGTTAGGTTAGGTTAGGTTAGGTTAGGTTAGGTTAGGTTAGGTTAGGTTAGGTTAGGTTAGGTTAGGTTAGGTTAGGTTAGGTTAGGTTAGGTTAGGTTAGGTTAGGTTAGGTTAGGTTAGGTTAGGTTAGGTTAGGTTAGGTTAGGTTAGGTTAGGTTAGGTTAGGTTAGGTTAGGTTAGGTTAGGTTAGGTTAGGTTAGGTTAGGTTAGGTTAGGTTAGGTTAGGTTAGGTTAGGTTAGGTTAGGTTAGGTTAGGTTAGGTTAGGTTAGGTTAGGTTAGGTTAGGTTAGGTTAGGTTAGGTTAGGTTAGGTTAGGTTAGGTTAGGTTAGGTTAGGTTAGGTTAGGTTAGGTTAGGTTAGGTTAGGTTAGGTTAGGTTAGGTTAGGTTAGGTTAGGTTAGGTTAGGTTAGGTTAGGTTAGGTTAGGTTAGGTTAGGTTAGGTTATAGGTTAGGTTAGGTTAGGTTAGGTTAGGTTAGGTTAGGTTAGGTTAGGTTAGGTTAGGTTAGGTTAGGTTAGGTTAGGTTAGGTTAGGTTAGGTTAGGTTAGGTTAGGTTAGGTTAGGTTAGGTTAGGTTAGGTTAGGTTAGGTTAGGTTAGGTTAGGTTAGGTTAGGTTAGGTTAGGTTAGGTTAGGTTAGGTTAGGTTAGGTTAGGTTAGGTTAGGTTAGGTTAGGTTAGGTTAGGTTAGGTTAGGTTAGGTTAGGTTAGGTTAGGTTAGGTTAGGTTAGGTTAGGTTAGGTTAGGTTAGGTTAGGTTAGGTTAGGTTAGGTTAGGTTAGGTTAGGTTAGGTTAGGTTAGGTTAGGTTAGGTTAGGTTAGGTTAGGTTAGGTTAGGTTAGGTTAGGTTAGGTTAGGTTAGGTTAGGTTAGGTTAGGTTAGGTTAGGTTAGGTTAGGTTAGGTTAGGTTAGGTTAGGTTAGGTTAGGTTAGGTTAGGTTAGGTTAGGTTAGGTTAGGTTAGGTTAGGTTAGGTTCAGGTTAGGTTAGGTTAGGTTAGGTTAGGTTAGGTTAGGTTAGGTTAGGTTAGGTTAGGTTAGGTTAGGTTAGGTTAGGTTAGGTTAGGTTAGGTTAGGTTAGGTTAGGTTAGGTTAGGTTAGGTTAGGTTAGGTTAGGTTAGGTTAGGTTAGGTTAGGTTAGGTTAGGTTAGGTTAGGTTAGGTTAGGTTAGGTTAGGTTAGGTTAGGTTAGGTTAGGTTAGGTTAGGTTAGGTTAGGTTAGGTTAGGTTAGGTTAGGTTAGGTTAGGTTAGGTTAGGTTAGGTTAGGTTAGGTTAGGTTAGGTTAGGTTAGGTTAGGTTAGGTTAGGTTAGGTTAGGTTAGGTTAGGTTAGGTTAGGTTAGGTTAGGTTAGGTTAGGTTAGGTTAGGTTAGGTTAGGTTAGGTTAGGTTAGGTTAGGTTAGGTTAGGTTAGGTTAGGTTAGGTTAGGTTAGGTTAGGTTAGGTTAGGTTAGGTTAGGTTAGGTTAGGTTAGGTTAGGTTAGGTTAGGTTAGGTTAGGTTAGGTTAGGTTAGGTTAGGTTAGGTTAGGTTAGGTTAGGTTAGGTTAGGTTAGGTTAGGTTAGGTTAGGTTAGGTTAGGTTAGGTTAGGTTAGGTTAGGTTAGGTTAGGTTAGGTTAGGTTAGGTTAGGTTAGGTTAGGTTAGGTTAGGTTAGGTTAGGTTAGGTTAGGTTAGGTTAGGTTAGGTTAGGTTAGGTTAGGTTAGGTTAGGTTAGGTTAGGTTAGGTTAGGTTAGGTTAGGTTAGGTTAGGTTAGGTTAGGTTAGGTTAGGTTAGGTTAGGTTAGGTTAGGTTAGGTTAGGTTAGGTTAGGTTAGGTTAGGTTAGGTTAGGTTAGGTTAGGTTAGGTTAGGTTAGGTTAGGTTAGGTTAGGTTAGGTTAGGTTAGGTTAGGTTAGGTTAGGTTAGGTTAGGTTAGGTTAGGTTAGGTTAGGTTAGGTTAGGTTAGGTTAGGTTAGGTTAGGTTAGGTTAGGTTAGGTTAGGTTAGGTTAGGTTAGGTTAGGTTAGGTTAGGTTAGGTTAGGTTAGGTTAGGTTAGGTTAGGTTAGGTTAGGTTAGGTTAGGTTAGGTTAGGTTAGGTTAGGTTAGGTTAGGTTAGGTTAGGTTAGGTTAGGTTAGGTTAGGTTAGGTTAGGTTAGGTTAGGTTAGGTTAGGTTAGGTTAGGTTAGGTTAGGTTAGGTTAGGTTAGGTTAGGTTAGGTTAGGTTAGGTTAGGTTAGGTTAGGTTAGGTTAGGTTAGGTTAGGTTAGGTTAGGTTAGGTTAGGTTAGGTTAGGTTAGGTTAGGTTAGGTTAGGTTAGGTTAGGTTAGGTTAGGTTAGGTTAGGTTAGGTTAGGTTAGGTTAGGTTAGGTTAGGTTAGGTTAGGTTAGGTTAGGTTAGGTTAGGTTAGGTTAGGTTAGGTTAGGTTAGGTTAGGTTAGGTTAGGTTAGGTTAGGTTAGGTTAGGTTAGGTTAGGTTAGGTTAGGTTAGGTTAGGTTAGGTTAGGTTAGGTTAGGTTAGGTTAGGTTAGGTTAGGTTAGGTTAGGTTAGGTTAGGTTAGGTTAGGTTAGGTTAGGTTAGGTTAGGTTAGGTTAGGTTAGGTTAGGTTAGGTTAGGTTAGGTTAGGTTAGGTTAGGTTAGGTTAGGTTAGGTTAGGTTAGGTTAGGTTAGGTTAGGTTAGGTTAGGTTAGGTTAGGTTAGGTTAGGTTAGGTTAGGTTAGGTTAGGTTAGGTTAGGTTAGGTTAGGTTAGGTTAGGTTAGGTTAGGTTAGGTTAGGTTAGGTTAGGTTAGGTTAGGTTAGGTTAGGTTAGGTTAGGTTAGGTTAGGTTAGGTTAGGTTAGGTTAGGTTAGGTTAGGTTAGGTTAGGTTAGGTTAGGTTAGGTTAGGTTAGGTTAGGTTAGGTTAGGTTAGGTTAGGTTAGGTTAGGTTAGGTTAGGTTAGGTTAGGTTAGGTTAGGTTAGGTTAGGTTAGGTTAGGTTAGGTTAGGTTAGGTTAGGTTAGGTTAGGTTAGGTTAGGTTAGGTTAGGTTAGGTTAGGTTAGGTTAGGTTAGGTTAGGTTAGGTTAGGTTAGGTTAGGTTAGGTTAGGTTAGGTTAGGTTAGGTTAGGTTAGGTTAGGTTAGGTTAGGTTAGGTTAGGTTAGGTTAGGTTAGGTTAGGTTAGGTTAGGTTAGGTTAGGTTAGGTTAGGTTAGGTTAGGTTAGGTTAGGTTAGGTTAGGTTAGGTTAGGTTAGGTTAGGTTAGGTTAGGTTAGGTTAGGTTAGGTTAGGTTAGGTTAGGTTAGGTTAGGTTAGGTTAGGTTAGGTTAGGTTAGGTTAGGTTAGGTTAGGTTAGGTTAGGTTAGGTTAGGTTAGGTTAGGTTAGGTTAGGTTAGGTTAGGTTAGGTTAGGTTAGGTTAGGTTAGGTTAGGTTAGGTTAGGTTAGGTTAGGTTAGGTTAGGTTAGGTTAGGTTAGGTTAGGTTAGGTTAGGTTAGGTTAGGTTAGGTTAGGTTAGGTTAGGTTAGGTTAGGTTAGGTTAGGTTAGGTTAGGTTAGGTTAGGTTAGGTTAGGTTAGGTTAGGTTAGGTTAGGTTAGGTTAGGTTAGGTTAGGTTAGGTTAGGTTAGGTTAGGTTAGGTTAGGTTAGGTTAGGTTAGGTTAGGTTAGGTTAGGTTAGGTTAGGTTAGGTTAGGTTAGGTTAGGTTAGGTTAGGTTAGGTTAGGTTAGGTTAGGTTAGGTTAGGTTAGGTTAGGTTAGGTTAGGTTAGGTTAGGTTAGGTTAGGTTAGGTTAGGTTAGGTTAGGTTAGGTTAGGTTAGGTTAGGTTAGGTTAGGTTAGGTTAGGTTAGGTTAGGTTAGGTTAGGTTAGGTTAGGTTAGGTTAGGTTAGGTTAGGTTAGGTTAGGTTAGGTTAGGTTAGGTTAGGTTAGGTTAGGTTAGGTTAGGTTAGGTTAGGTTAGGTTAGGTTAGGTTAGGTTAGGTTAGGTTAGGTTAGGTTAGGTTAGGTTAGGTTAGGTTAGGTTAGGTTAGGTTAGGTTAGGTTAGGTTAGGTTAGGTTAGGTTAGGTTAGGTTAGGTTAGGTTAGGTTAGGTTAGGTTAGGTTAGGTTAGGTTAGGTTAGGTTAGGTTAGGTTAGGTTAGGTTAGGTTAGGTTAGGTTAGGTTAGGTTAGGTTAGGTTAGGTTAGGTTAGGTTAGGTTAGGTTAGGTTAGGTTAGGTTAGGTTAGGTTAGGTTAGGTTAGGTTAGGTTAGGTTAGGTTAGGTTAGGTTAGGTTAGGTTAGGTTAGGTTAGGTTAGGTTAGGTTAGGTTAGGTTAGGTTAGGTTAGGTTAGGTTAGGTTAGGTTAGGTTAGGTTAGGTTAGGTTAGGTTAGGTTAGGTTAGGTTAGGTTAGGTTAGGTTAGGTTAGGTTAGGTTAGGTTAGGTTAGGTTAGGTTAGGTTAGGTTAGGTTAGGTTAGGTTAGGTTAGGTTAGGTTAGGTTAGGTTAGGTTAGGTTAGGTTAGGTTAGGTTAGGTTAGGTTAGGTTAGGTTAGGTTAGGTTAGGTTAGGTTAGGTTAGGTTAGGTTAGGTTAGGTTAGGTTAGGTTAGGTTAGGTTAGGTTAGGTTAGGTTAGGTTAGGTTAGGTTAGGTTAGGTTAGGTTAGGTTAGGTTAGGTTAGGTTAGGTTAGGTTAGGTTAGGTTAGGTTAGGTTAGGTTAGGTTAGGTTAGGTTAGGTTAGGTTAGGTTAGGTTAGGTTAGGTTAGGTTAGGTTAGGTTAGGTTAGGTTAGGTTAGGTTAGGTTAGGTTAGGTTAGGTTAGGTTAGGTTAGGTTAGGTTAGGTTAGGTTAGGTTAGGTTAGGTTAGGTTAGGTTAGGTTAGGTTAGGTTAGGTTAGGTTAGGTTAGGTTAGGTTAGGTTAGGTTAGGTTAGGTTAGGTTAGGTTAGGTTAGGTTAGGTTAGGTTAGGTTAGGTTAGGTTAGGTTAGGTTAGGTTAGGTTAGGTTAGGTTAGGTTAGGTTAGGTTAGGTTAGGTTAGGTTAGGTTAGGTTAGGTTAGGTTAGGTTAGGTTAGGTTAGGTTAGGTTAGGTTAGGTTAGGTTAGGTTAGGTTAGGTTAGGTTAGGTTAGGTTAGGTTAGGTTAGGTTAGGTTAGGTTAGGTTAGGTTAGGTTAGGTTAGGTTAGGTTAGGTTAGGTTAGGTTAGGTTAGGTTAGGTTAGGTTAGGTTAGGTTAGGTTAGGTTAGGTTAGGTTAGGTTAGGTTAGGTTAGGTTAGGTTAGGTTAGGTTAGGTTAGGTTAGGTTAGGTTAGGTTAGGTTAGGTTAGGTTAGGTTAGGTTAGGTTAGGTTAGGTTAGGTTAGGTTAGGTTAGGTTAGGTTAGGTTAGGTTAGGTTAGGTTAGGTTAGGTTAGGTTAGGTTAGGTTAGGTTAGGTTAGGTTAGGTTAGGTTAGGTTAGGTTAGGTTAGGTTAGGTTAGGTTAGGTTAGGTTAGGTTA